>JASAND010015361.1:0-17774 GCA_030248195.1 Trissonchulus latispiculum | reverse complement strand
GGGGCCGATGTTAAATGCCGATCCAAACCCGGGTAAAGTCACAAATCCAGGTTAACTTTATGTGTTAATGATAGCCAAGTTAACCCGGCTTTTCGAGTTAATCCGGGCTTAAACGTTGGTAACATTGGCCCCTGGATTAACAAGCAAAATCACATAGCTTCTTTGCAGCTACTCAAGTATCCAATAAATCATTGAATCATCTTGTCAAGTATTTTATTTCCAATTCAAAGCCATTAAAACAAAGCGGCGAAAGCATAAATTTAGCAACGTTCCAAACGAGAAAGGTCAACAAAAAACTTTGCCGTCAAAAATTACTCAAATTTTGATGTGAAAAAATAACTTCTGTTTAGTCTTCAATAAACTCGCCCTTTTAACATTAACGCAAGCGCTCTTTGATAAAGACGAATTCTAGAATCACCGCTGCATTATCTAACACTGAAATGGTGTAAAAATTCGCTCCTTTTTTAGAGCAAACACAAGTCACAAAAAGTTGCATAAATTTTGTGTTTAAAGAGATTATAAAAAGTTTAGAAAACAAGCTTTTCAGCGCTTCGCTAAATCGCAAAACGTTTTTATTCTAAACATAAACTTAAAGATTATCGAAGCCATATCGGAAGAATGAAGCAAGTTGTGCAGAAGTTTGCAGCAGGAAACCTGTAACATAAAGTGGTTAAATCCTGGCTTAGCCTTAGCTGGATACAAGCTTGAAATGAGATAACAAATATTCTCTGGAATTTTCTAGATCTAAACTCTTGAGGCATGTAAGCTTTACAGTAAATATGCCCCAGGAAGCTTTGTTAGATTTGAATCTAGCTCGATCTGTGTATCAAGGAAATAAGTTTCCCAGATCCGTACAAATAGAAACTTTTTAAAAGATTGAATTCGCACCTCCAGTAGTCGTCTTGCCTTTTCCTGCTGAGGGAGCTGTTAAATCTGGGGTCACGACGTTTCGCCAATGTTTTCTTATGGGTATGAGCTTTCTTATGAGCTGTTTTTTGTCGTGCTAACCGGAAGTAAGTGTTGTCGACGCCTTGAGCTGCATCGCTCTCGTCATGGAATGGAATACGTGGAAAAAAATGGAAAAATGCACAAAAATTATAAAGTTCGAGAGTTCTCAGCCTCACAAGATGCAAGCAACAATTTCAAGCTAGGATCTCGCGTTTCCAAACACCGGACGAAGTTGAAACTGATTGCAACTAATTGCGCTAGGATATGGTTAAATGTTGTCACAAGAAACCAAAAGAAGTTTTGGTTTTTCTCAGAAGGTTTTGTTGTAACAATTGAATTTAAAACCTAGTGCCAAGAGTCCATAATAAAATCCCTTATATTATAGAAGATTATATATCTTCTATAATATAAGAGAATTATGGACTCTTGCTAGTGCTAATGAAGCTTACAATCAAAATAAAAATATCAGCGGCGAGATAATGCTCCTTTTAGGAACCGACTTGTCTTCTTTTCGACGACTAATTCCTATTCTTCTTGCAACTAGAGAGAGAACTGGAATTCGGTTTTTCTAATCCGGAAGCGTCTCTCTTTACAACTTTTCTACCGTGACAGAGTAAAGGGAGCAAAAACATTTCTTCACAAAAGCCAAATCTAATATCACAGCAAAAACAGATGTTGTTAACACCTAGAAATAATTTAGTGTAAACATTACCAAGTGATTAATGGATTCAGTTAATTTTCTAAGTTACTACGACAAATCAGTGTCACATTCAGGCTTTGAATAAACTTTGCTTTAATTTCAATAATTACAGCAACGCTACCTTGTTCTTATTGGACAACTCAACTGAATTATGGTTTGCACTTTGCATATAAAAAGCTAAACTTTAACTACACAGTTGAAAATGTGATCTAAACAAAATCTTTTGCAAAAGCCTATAAAGAGAAGCTGGCATAGGAAAGATTGATAAGCCTGATATGGGAGTTCAGCTGATGTCTCCGTTGTGTAGTGGTAGCAGGTCTGACTCCCGAGGAGAAGGGTCGTGGTTCGAACCCCGGCATTTCTGTAAATTCAATGGCTTAGTGGTTGAACCTCCCCTTCCCTTCGCTCTCCCAATTCCTGTCGCCTCCCGTATGGGCTGTCTCCCCGCTCCCTGCTTGACCCATTAGCCCTGGTAGAAACGCTACAATACGATTTGAGCACGTGACTTTCGGCCCTTAGATTTCTGTTAGGCGAAAGCTTGAAAGCTGGATAGACAGATCCCTGCGAGCAGTCCCCACCGAGGCTCTGCTTACCGAATCTGGTCGTATCCAACCTACAGTGACAAAAACAATTTTTACCAAAAAACTGCCAAAAAAGTGGAAAACCTTTCGATGATTATCCAAACAAGAAGCTTAAAGTGAACAAAAACAGATTAGAGGGAATTTTTCAGTTCCGGAAAAATCTGGAAACAGGCAAATTGAAACAATGACACTTAAAATGATTGACAACAAGTATATAAACTTAGGAAAATTGTAGAAATATTTACAGGAATTCAAAAGTTTTAGAAAATTTAGACTTAACCTTTCAGTTGCAATTTTTAAGGGGCGTCAGCTTATATAGTTGGCATTCCATTGCATATAACATTGAGTGCACTTTTTGCAGTTTTCGTAGTGCGTTGGCCCTTCGGAACTGGATTTGAATTTTCGTCTGGAACTTTAGAAATGAGCCTGTTACTTCTAATAGAGTAGTTTCTGCTTTTGAAGTGGCCGACAAAAAGTGCTTGACTTAAACCTGCTAAAAGCTCATTTTGCCCCCTCACAAAACTACCCCTGACCGGGCAGGCAGGCAAGCGCACTCCGAAAACTCCAAAAGTCGCGTGCATCCTCTTAGCTACGATTTAAGCCACACCTTCAGAGTAATGTAAACAATCCGGCTTGTTTACTGGTTTCTTAGGCGTTCACTGATTCTCTGTAAACAGTTTTTACAATCCTCTGTAAATATATTTAAAGCAGAATTTAAGTTTAACCGACGCCCTCAATTAGTACCCCACGCAGAGGCGATGATGTGTTTTTTGCAGTGTTAGTATGATTAAAGCATGGGGATCTGCGAAAAAGTAAAATAAAGATCTGATGCAAACTGTACAAAATTTAGTAATATTGCTTTCTGAAAGTAAAGACTACAGAAAAACAACAAAAAGCAGAATGGATCAATAAACATATAAGAATAAGTAGACAAAAAAGCGAAAAAGAGAATACTAAATAAAGTAACAGTAAATTGAAAAACTTAAAATTTGGAAATTTGGTATCTTATGAAGCTGAAGACGTTCATTTAACCTTGCACACTGTAAGGGCAACCGCAACAGGCATAGGAAAGATTGATAAGCCTGCAGGGGGAGTTCAGCTGATGGTGTAGCGATTAGCACGTCTGACTCCGGAGCAGAAGGGCCGTGGTTCGATTCACGGTGGCGCCGATTCTTTACTTTCAATGGTGAGTGAAAAGCTGAACCTCCCTCTTCCCTTCTCTTTTCCAGGTCCTGGTTTAGTGGGTACAAGGGAGCCAGATGCCTCCCGGTCGGGCTTGCCCGTGGTTTCTTCTTCTTCTAGGTCCTCCAGCCTGGTAGAAGCGCTACAACACCACTGTCCAGCTTCAGCACGTAAAGATAAAGCGAGCGCGTTGTCCTCAGTTGTTTAATTATCGGGGTAGAGTTGGCAACCGGGCCCGAGCCTAAACTCTAAATCTTGCTAGAATTTATGTCCAGAAAAATGTCTAGAATTGAAGGAAACCGCTTAAAACGGACATTATTGATTCAAAGATCAATGATGAATTTATATTCAGCTACTATGTTTATTGTGGCTTCGAAAACTTCCAAATACTTTTATACTATGACCATTATTAAAGTTCCGTTTTATGCGACCGCTACCCAGATGCCGGGTCTGGACGGGTCCGCGAATGACAATCCGAGCCCGGGTAGGATTCGGGTCCAAAAATTTGGATCCGGAGCCAACTCTGCGTCGGGACTCGGGAGTCACTCAATCGTGAAGAGTGCTCTACCATCATCTTACAGGCATATCATTTCCTTGCTCCCAGCCTAAGTAGGAATAGTAAAACGCCATACTCTTAGTTACCGTAAGTACATCAAGGAAATGAGGTAAACTCGGGCCAGCAGGCGGATCCACGAAGGATACAAGGCATTATCATGAAAATAATGAAAAACTCCTGCTTGCAGTCACTAAGGCTGAAGCCTTAGTACCTACTCTTAGTTACTGTGTTATGTCCTCTTGATGGCTCTCTAAGGAGTTGGATTTCCAGTTGTGGGAATAATGCTGGAAGTCAAAAACTCTATCACATTTAGCAACAGGGAACTTTATTAGAAAATAATCCGACATCGAACGTCCACATTGCCACAGAATAATTGAAATTGCACTTGCAGACGCATTTATAAACGGCTGATTTCTCTAGAAACATCTGCCTGCAAAGTTTCTCATTTTCTTCATCAAACCTAAAATTCAGACAATTTTTATCCTTCGAAATTGTAGAAACTTGAAGACAGAAATCAGACGACTAAGTAGTGTAGCGCTTCTACCAGGGCTGGTGGATCAGGAAGAAACCAAGGACAAGCCCGAACGGGAGGCGTAAGGCACCCTAGTACCCACGAAACCAGGACCTAGAAGAGAGAAGGGAAGAGGGAGGTTCAGCTTTTCACTCACCATTGAAAGTAAAGAATTGGTCCCGCCGGGGATCGAACCACGGCCCTTCTGCTCTAGAGTCAGACATGCTAAACCACTACACCACGGGACCATCAGCTGAACTCCCATTGCAGGCTTATCAATCTTTCCTATGCCTGCTTCCCTTACATCTCCCCCGGGTTTCAATTAAGACGCGTCCCGCGGCTTACTCAACTCGGAATCGAACCGAGAGCGCATCCAGCGCAGGGCATTCTGAGCCCAAGGGATCCGTGCTCCCCCGACACACGTTCCAGACCCCTTTAGATCCAACCAACCAGAAGCAACTACTGGGGGACCGGAGACAGGAATCTAATCCGGGTCCTGAGGCAGCCTCGACACATGTGAACTCGACACTATGCCTGCTTCCCTTACAGTAGTAAGTAAGTAGTGTAACTATGTATTGGGATCTGCTTTCAGGAGTCTACTAGATAGAAAATTAAGGACTATCGAGAAATGAATTCAAATATGAAAATTTAGAGGTATTAACCAACTCATATTATCGCAAACCCTGTGATACATTAATGTGTGGTCCTGTTCGCGGGGAGTCACACGCTTGGACAATTGAAAGGACCTTGTACCTTGAACGGAGGTCTAACATCAAGTTGGCATAATAGAAAGTGCATGCTTCTTTCTTTCAAAGCTTTCACTTTGAAAAATTTTAGTGTTGGAATTTTGCAGAAATTTGTAGCGCTTCTACCAGGGCAGGTGGACCAAGAAGAAACCAAGCCCAAGACGGGAGGTGTCAGGCATTCTTGTACCCACGAAACCAGGACCTAGAAGAAAGAAGGGAAGAGAGAAGTTCAGCTTTTCACTAACCATTGAAAGTAAAGAATTGGCCCAGCCAGGGTTTCGAACCAGGGCCCTTCCCGGGACAGACGTGCTAACCCACTACACCACAGGGCCATTAGCTGAACTCCCATATCAGGCTTATCAACCAATCTTTCCTATGTCAGCTTCCCTTACAAATTTTCAGAATTTTTGATTTACTCTTAATTGCTTAAAATATTTCGTTAAGAATTCGTTAACCTTAACTTAACTTTTTATATTTTATTAAGCTTTTCAAGTAAGAACTAGAAATGTCGTGCTTAATTATGCAGAATGAAGACCACCAAATTGCAATTTTTGCAATATAGTATTCAAGTGATTTTGCCATATTCATATGTATAGTTATATCCAGCGTACTTTCTAAATTTTTAAAATTTCTGAAATTTTCTGTTGAATGAAAGTTCCAGCACTCAGAAATGTGAAAAACACTGAAATTTATTATGCTGCAGAGTGAAAGTAATTATGAAACGGAGTTCACTTTCCAAAGAGTCTGCTACCAAAAATTCTGGAAAAAACTAGGCGATTGAAAATGGGAAATGATGTTAAGATTTTGAATCCGGATTAACTCAATCCTAATCCTAAAAAGCTTGATCGGACTTGATTCAAAGCAGGATTAAGTCAATCCAAAAATTTTGGGGTTAAATCCCAAAATAAGTTCGATAAGGAACCTACTCGATCCCACATTGATGGGATCGGGCCCAGGTTCGCCGACCGATCGAGGGATGTAAACTGGCCGGACAGGTCATCCGCAAGGTCATCAACTCAGGCCGGCCGGTACAAGTTGTTCACTGTTTTGATAAATTTTACAATCGATTTGGCACTTAGTGATGCGATAAAGTTACTTCTTGTCTTGCATGACAGAAACTAATAAGTATCGACGTTGTTTAGTTGTCTGGTCGGCTGCTTTTGTTGTGTTACCAGATTGAAAGTCTCGCGCCCGATTGCACCAAATCGGACTAACTTAGCTCGGTGCTAGCTTAACACCGAGTTAATTCGGTGTTAGCTGTTCTACAGCTGAGCTCAAACTCAGAGTTAAAGTTAGGCCTAGTTGCACCAACCTTGGTTTTGTAAAGAATAACAAAGCCTAACCTTCAGCTCAGGGTTATCTTTAACCAATCATATTTGCTTCTTTAGTCAATGAATCCAATCTTCATTTGTCAGGGTTAGCTGACGACTAAGTTAGCCTCAAGGTTAACTCCGAGCTAAGTCTTAGCTCTCCTTAACTTTGAGCTCAAGACCATTGTAGAAGTAGTGGATCGAATCTCGTGAGGAACCTTTACAACTAAAGTGCAAAATATTTTTGTAAAAAAAAGAATGGAGCATGCTGAAATAATAGTTCGAAAAGTCCGTGACGCATTTCTCCAAAAAATTAAGGCAGACATGTTAAAATAGAGTTAGTCCTCAGTTAATCTTGATCGCACTCAGGATTAAGTTTCTGCCGCTAAAGGCAAAGTTAGTTCGAAGTTAACCTCGAGATTACTTAGCCTGATTTGGTGCGACGAATTAACTGAGAATTATCAGGTTAACTCCGAGTTAGTTAGTTAGTCTCGGACGAGGTCTTGGTCTCGGCCTCACCCATCGAAAAGGCTCGGGTTTGGACCGAGAATGGAAATTTTTGAAAACATTGAAGTTTCTAAATTGTCATCGTATGAAGGTGCTGACAGAAACTGTAGAGCTAAAAAGTTAACGATGCCATGTGTTGAACTGCAGAGCAATGCTGGAAAGGACAGAAATTCGAACAAACTATATTACTTTTGCAATGTGCGCTAAATTCACGGTAGTGGCGCAGTCGGTGGGGCTATTTTCGTGCGCGCAATGGAAACTAGCTGACGTGAGCATAAAAAATCTAATCTCTGTGAAGTGCCGGATGGGATCTCAAGGTGCACTCAAATTGCTATTACTTAAGTTTGTTTTTTCTAAATGTGTGCAAATTAAAAATAGGCTAATCATCTGTTTTAAAATATGGTTTGGATAACATATTAAGTTATATTTAGAATTCTTTAAATTCAAAAACCTTTGTCAGGCTTTGCATATTGTTCCCTTTGGACATTGGGTTGGGGAGCATGGGTGTGCCGGGCATAGTTTCCTGGTGGAGGGGGGGGGGGGCTGTATAGCCCCCCCCCCAAATTTGATCAATTTAACCATAGTTGTAATTGGGGGGGGTGGTAACCCCCCCCCCAGCCATTTTTCCAACCCCCCCGAGAAATGTTTGGGGGCCCCCGGCCATAGTTTCCTTTGGGGGGGGGTATCCCCCCCCAAAAGTTTTGACCAAATTTACCCCCCCCCCCCAGATTTTTTGACTTACCCTCCCCCAACTTTTGGCTACCCCCCCCGAACCCCCCCCCCAACGATTTTCGGACCCAAAAAGTTAGCTAAATTTGGTCCAAAAATGGTCATTTTTTGAAAAATTTTTCTAAAATTTTGACCTAAAATCGCTTTAAAACGGTGCAAAAGCGCCTAAAACGTTAAGAACAAGCCTTATTTTGATGAAAAAAGGGCTAAATTACAGAAAATTTTGCATTTTTTGGCCATTTTTCGAAATTTCTGAGGTCCGAATTCTGGGGGGGGGTTGGGGGGGGTACCCCCCATCACATTTCGGAGGTCGGCCAAGATTTACCCCCCCCAGACCCAAAGTTCCAGGGAAACTATGCCCCCGGCCCCCCCCCCAGCTGGGGGGGGGGGGGGGGGGGGGGGGGGGGGGGGGTAGTCGCGCCGCAGCTGCGGGCGCGAAAATTGGCCAAAAATCGGGCATTTTTAGGGTGAATTTTGCAAAATTTTTCAAAAAAGTCCAAATCTTTGGCATAACGTTTATTATCGCGAGAAATACACGTTCATAGCGGTTTTATGGACTTCTAGACTCAATATTGACCTTATTCTGGACTCAGAAACATGTTGGCAATCAAGTTTTCGAGTTTAAAAACACTGTCTAATGTTAAAATTACTTAACGATTTCATGTTTTTCGGCAATAGCAATGGCTGAAGCTGAAAATGCGATTTTTGCCATAAAAATAGAAAAAAAGTTTTGGGGGAGGTTTGGGGGGGTCTAAAAAGGGGCCCCCCCAAAATTCCGGGGGAGGGGGCCCCCAACCCAAATCCCCGTTACACCTATGAATTTTAACCACTCCCAGAATTTTTGACATACCCTCTCCCAACTTTCGGCTACCCCCCCCCTCCCCCAGCGATTTTTGGACATAGGTGTATATAATTGGGGAATGGGGGGGGGTAACCATAGGTGTGGCTGGCGAAAAAAGTGGGGGAGGGGTTCGAAAAAAGTAGGGAAGGGGGTTTGGCGAAAAAAGGGGGTGGGGGCGTCGCCAAAAGTCAATTTGGGGGGAGGGGTAAGAAAAAGTTTCGAGGGGGGGGGGTCGGCGAAAAATCGGTTTTTCGTCCAAAAAATGAAAAATTTTCTCAATTTTCAGCTATTTTTAGCGTAATTAAGCGAATTTTAGAAATTTTTCGCTAATTTTTGCCAATTTTTCAAAAAATTTCGAATTTTCCGCTAAAAATTTTCAAAAATTTAGGTATATACAGGTTTGAAAATTTTTAGGGGGGGTTGGCCGAGGGCCGATTTGGGGGGAGGGGTAGCACAAATTTTTTAGTGGGAGAGGTTGGCGACCATAGGTGTACCACCTGTTCGGGTTGTGGGGGTAGAAGGTCCAAATTTGGCTCGGGGGACCCTGTGTTTTTTTTTTTCGTCGAAACTTTTTGCGAACTTTTACGCAGTCCTCCAAAATTTTTTGCGGAATTTCGCAAAAAATTGCGGAATCCTTATTTTTAGTTTTTTAGAGATAACTAATGAATTTTAGTAATTCGGGTGTATTTAAACACAATTTTAACATTTAAGGCATAGTATTAACCAAGTGACGACTATTTTTCGAAAGTTGAAGCAAGTGTACGTGCGTTTTTACAAGTATATAAAGTTAAAGTGAAGGGAGAAGAGGGGGTCTGGGGGCGGAGCCCCCTGAAGCAGAGAAAATTTTCTAAAACTGATAAAAATCCTTAATGGAAAGTATCAAATCTTTGGTTTCGGCAGTCAGTAAAATCCTAAAATATAAGCAAATTGCCAAAAGGCGAAAATTGTTTTAAATTATATATTGTTTAAATTTTTAAAAGCAAAAGCAGACAGAAAGACTTCCGAAAGAAAAGTAGTAAAAATATAAGAACAGAGCACTCATATTTCAGCACGAAGTCAAGATTAGAAAACATGAATGAAAATGAAAAAGTTTTTCTGTTCATATAAGTCGCATAGTGGACAAAGCTATAGTTTTATATCTAAACACTCATAATTTTGTTTCGAACGATTGTTCTCTAAAACTTAAACTGTATAAATCTTTCCTGGTTCCAATTTTGTGTTATGCGTCTGAAGTATGGAACCCATGGCTATTAAAAGACATTGAAATGATTGAAAATGTACAGAAAAGATTTACTCTTTACTTTCAACATTTACGAAATCTAAACTTCATAACTACTTTAAAATTTGTAATGCTAAAAGAATTTCATTGCATAAGCTTAATTAGGTATTCTAACTCGGCTAATACTGAAAGGTGTCTACGTAAATACAGAAATATATACGCGCCGAAGGCGCGAAAATTTTTTGAAATTTTTCTGCAAAAAGTATTTGAAACACGTTTCAGACAACTGAAAATTTATGCTCGAGGCCAAAAATTTTTGCGGAACTTTACGCAGAGCTCTGAAAAAAGTTGCGGAATTTTCAAAAAAAGTGCGGAATTTCGCAGTTTTTTTCGCAAAAAAAAAACACAGGGGGGACCCCACCCAAATCCGAAATTTGGGGGGGGGGGAGGACCCCCCCTTAACTGTACCCAAGTTTTTTTAGCTAAAAATGCTCCTTTTTCGATGTACATTACATCATAGGTGTAACGGGGATTTGGGTTGGGGGGGGGCCCCTCCCCCGGAATTTTGGGGGGGGCCCCTTTTTAGACCCCCCCCCCAAACCCCCCCCCCACGACCCCCCCCAAACCTCCCCCAAAAAAATTTTTCTATTTTTATGTCAAAAATCGCATTTTCAGCCATTGCTAATGCCAAAAAACATTTATATAACTATGAAGTAATTTTGACATTAGACAGGAGTTTTAAACTCGAAAACTTGATTGCCAACATGATTCTAAGTCTAAAATAAGGTCAATATCAAAAAACCGTTAAAAACGTGTATTTCTCGCAATAATAAACACTTTAAGCCAAAAATTTGGACTTTTTTGAAAAATTTTGCAGCATTTACCCTAAAAATACCCAATTTTTGGCCAATTTTTCGCGCCTTCGGCGCGACTACCCCCCCCCCCCCCGTGGGGGGGGGGGGCGGGGGCCCCCAAAATTTTTTGGGGGGGTTTGTAAAAATGGGTTACCCCCCCCCCCCCAAACCCCCCCCAATTACACCTATGCATTACATTAAACGTACTCTAAAGCTTCTGTCAATAGTTTTCGTATGGGAAAATAGTGCTTGAAAATTGACAAAATTGTACTAAAATATGCCTAAATTAGCCCAGATTGTGGTTTATAATTGCGTATATTACCTTTTAATTGCTATAAATAACCATCTTTAGCTGTTTATAGGTGATTTATAGCCTATTTTTCTAATTTTTTTCAAAAATTTTCAGAAGTTGCAAAAAATTTTTTCAAAAATTTTGCATTTTTTACTTGGTTTGGACCCAATTTTAGGGGGGGAGGGGGGTTTGAGCTCGGCTTGGGGGGGAGTAGCCTAGGTGTAACTGGGGGGGGGGTTTGGGGGGGGGGGTACCCCCCCAGCCATTTTTTCAAACCCCCCCAGAAATTTTTTGGGGGCCTCCGCCCCCCCCCCCCCCAACGGGGGGGGGGGGGGGAGTCGCGCCAAAGGCGCGAAAATTGGGCCAAAAATATGGCATTTTTAGGGTAAAACATTTTAAAAATTTTTTAAAAAAGTCCAAATTATGGGCTTAACGTGTTTATTATCGCGAGAAATACACGTTTATAACGGTTTTATGGACTTCTAGACTCAATATTGACCTTATTCTGGACTCAGAAACATGTTGGCAATCAAGTTTTCGAGTTTAAAAACACTGTCTAATGTTAAAATTACTTAATGATTTCATGTTTTTCGGTATTAGCAATGGCTGAAAATGCGATTTTTGGCATAAAAATAGAAAAATTTTTTTGGGGGAGGTTTGGGGGGGGGTCTAAAAAGGGGGCCCCCCCAAAATTCCGGGGGAGGGCCCCCCCAACCCAAATCCCCGTTACACCTATGGGGAGTAGTTGAGGTCGGGTAGGGGGGGAGGGGGGCCTGGCCTCTCCGTATGGGGGGGTCTCACAGGGGGTAAACTGTAGCCTGGTACACATATGTTGGCGACCCGTCCATTTGGGGGGAGGAGTCCCCCCCACCCTAACACACCTATGGGGGTAACCCCCCCAGCCATCTTTCCAAACCCCCCCCCCCAGAAATTTTGGGGTCCACAGGAAAACTTTTCCTGGAAAAAATCGGGAAAAAACCGGAATAATAGTTTTAACTACAATTTTTATCCCGATATTTTCCGATTTTTTTCAGATG
The DNA here is from genome assembly GCA_030248195.1 of Trissonchulus latispiculum. Lineage (NCBI taxonomy): Eukaryota > Metazoa > Nematoda > Enoplea > Enoplida > Ironidae > Trissonchulus > Trissonchulus latispiculum. The sequence continues at coordinate 5,761 of JASAND010015361.1, read as the reverse complement.
TCTGAAAAAATCGGAAAAATATCGGAATAAATTATCCCGGTTTTTTCCCGATATTTTCTAACTTGGAAAAAATCGGAATAATTTCGGAAAAAAACCGGAAAAAAACGGTAGGAAAAATATCGGAAAAAAATCAGAATAATGGAAGAGTTGCACAAAAATCGGAAAAATCTCCGGATAAAATCGGAAACAATTGGGTAAAAAATCGGAAAAAAAGTCGGAAAAGTAGCACAAAAAAATCGGAATAATTGCCGAAAAAAATCGGAAAAATGAGTTCTGATTTTTTTCCGATTTTTTCCGAAAAAGGATTTCCTGTGGTCCCCCGGCCATTGCCCATAAATTGGGCAGTTTTAGTGAGAATTTTGAAAAATTTTTTCGAAAAAGTCCAAATTTTTGGCTTAACGTGTTTATTATCGCGTTTTTTCCCGCATTGGGTTTTTTCCCGACACGGAAAACTTTAATTTCTCCATAACGGCAGGGTCTAGGGAGACAAACTATATATACCTCATTCGAAAGCTTAGGGCAAACCCTAATTAAATATAGTATCAAAGTCGTGCTAACCCAAACCAGTCGAAAGTTCTGGTCCAAGAAAAAAAGTGGGTTTTTTCCCGCTGGACTATAAATGTTCTGGCCAAAAATCTGATAAGTGGGTTTTCCCCGCTTGACTATATTTTTGGCAAAATTTAGCTAACGTTTGGTCAAAAAGTGCTGGGGGATAGCCAAATATTGGGGGAGGGTAGATCAAAAATTCTGACAGGGGGTAAAAGTGGTAAAGGTCGAAAATTCGGAGGGATACGTACAGTACAGCTCATTACAAAGTGCGTTAGAGGCGAAGTCCCAAATCTGGCGAAAAGACGCGAAATAGGCGGCAATTCGCTTCAAAATTCGCGAAAACTCCCAAAATCTTAGAGAATTTTCGCCAAAAATTAACGACATTTCGCGAAAAATGTCGCGTAATTCGCTTTTGCGACATCGCTTCAAACTCACTTTGAAATGAGCTGTACTGTATATACCCCCACCCCCCTTGTGAAGCTGCGAAAGCGATTTCATTATAAACAAAAACGGTTCTCTAACTTCTGGGAAGCTCGGCAATGACAATATCCTGTTATTTTTTGTAATTCTTTACGGCGATTCGTTGTTTGCAGCATAAATTCACGTATATATATATACATATTGTCAGAACTGTTCTGATAGTGTGGCCTGTCATGGGGGTGATTACCACCGGACGGAAACCATTCTTTGATCCAGAAGACTATGTGGACGAGTACGTATATATATGCATATAAGAAGTTACAGTTTTCTGATTCGTTACCTATATAACTGATCTCTTGTGTTAGGACATTGCCATTTTACTTGTATGTAGATACGTACAATACGCATTCCAGATAAAATTATATATTATATATATACGTATGTCGTATATATTATATCCATGGTATATATTTGTTAGGGATTTTTTCGGGGGGGGGGGTCTTCCCCGGGGCCCCCGGGACCAGTGGGGGGAAGAAATTTCCGGGGGGGGGGAGATTTTTTGATAAAAAATGAGCCAAAAATTGTGGTCTGGCTAAAATCCGGCCACGGCCCCGGCGCTCCAGGGTAAAATCCGGCCCCGGCCCCGGCGCTCCAGGCTAAAATCCGGCCCCGGCCCCACTTTATATACATAGGGGACTGAAGCAGGGTAAAATCCGACCCCGTCAGAATAGTAAGAAAACCGGTTTTGTGTATACAAAAACGGTGATTTAAGTGTGCACTTTGTAAATTCTGTTTCTTATTAAACAATAGGTGAGTTAGAAGAACGACTATTTTTGCTGAGTTACAAAGTTCAAAAGGTCACCGCCTTTATAAAGGATTATGAACAATGAATTAACTTCAATTGATGAGGATAGACAAAACCAATGCATATATAATCTTAGTTTTGTACTGTATATACTGTTTTGTACTGTTAAAAATAAGTTTTCTGTGGAAACCTAAAAGATTCATTTTGCTAAAACTATACGTATATATAGGGGTTTTCTGGATCGCTGAATACGAATCTGAAGTCAGTTATTTGATAAATCTTTTGGATCTTTTGAGCTTCCCCCCAGCCCTAACTTTTGATTTTCTGACCAATAACTTAGAAATTTGGTGTGGGTGCATACTGGAGGCTGGTGAATGCAAAAATTAAAAAATTTTAATAATAGTATATAATTTAGTAATTTAGTAATTTAAGCTAAAGTTGTAAGCTTAACATGTAAGCTTATACTGAGCTAACGGAAAGCTGAATCGAAAAACGGATTTCAGATTCGTGCTCAGCCTCAGCGCCCCAGAAAACCCTTGTATGCATGTTTTCAGCAAAATGTTTTTCAAAAAATTTTTTAATTTTTGAATTCACCAGCCTTTAGCATGCACCCACACCAAATTTCAAAGTTATTGGTCAAAAAATCAAAAGCTAGGGCTGGGGGGGAAAGCGCATAAGATCCAATCTTTTTGTTAATTCAGTATAAACTAAAAGTCTGAGATTAAATTCTCAGATTCCGCTAAACTTGACCAAATGAGTTGAGAATACAACCTTAGCCGGATCAAGTAATAGCTTATATATACTGAAGTAACGAAAAGCTGACTCGGCCAAATTTTATAAATTTTATCACTGGAGGGTAAATGGGAAAGAAATGGGAAATTGTTTTATTTTTATATCTTTAATTCGTTCTAACATTAATTTACAAAAAAGGCATATTTAAAGGTTGTTTCAGTTAAAACGACCTGCTTGTGAGCTTTCAGAAAGTATACGTATATATACATGTCTATAGATTGAAGCTACGTAGCGACGGTAAAGTTATTTTAAAATTCTATTACCTTAATTACGTACGAATATTAAAATGTCAAAGCAGAACTTCTAATCGTTACAAATTTAATCTTTCGTAACTCTTTATACAAAGTCGGCAATTGTGTTTATATATACCAACTCAATAATTCATTGTCTACATACATTCGTACTACACACGTTTTGCTCACATTAATATACAAAGGTCAAATGATGTAAAGGTCATACAAAGGCTCACAGAAGAAAATTTACTATTGAACTTTAACCCTTTGTTTGCATTAGTTTATGCCTTCTGAAATCTTTCGTATAGAAACTGCAAAATATATAAATATCCCTAGCCCTCCCTGCGCAATCGCCCCCTTGAGCGGGGGGGCTGGGTTCTCCCGTTGTGTCATCATTCGGCGGTTGGCCCTTTTTACTCTCGCTCATATTACAATGGGGCCGGGTTTTATTTGGGCCGGAGCCGGGGCCGGAGCCGGATTTTACCCAGTGGTGGGGCCGGGGCCGGATTTTACCCAGACCCAAAAATTGCTATTTTGGCGTATTTTGCACGTAGAAGCGCAAAAAGTTCTCAAAAATGCTAGGATTTAAGTCTAAAATAGCTATTTTTAGGTTAAAATCTCCGGCGAAGCCGGAAAATTTTTGAAAATTTGACCATTTTTGGAAAAATGTAGACCTCATTAAATGGGAAGACCAAAATCCGGGGGGGGGGGGGATTTCGGGGGGGGAAGGCATTTTCGGTGGGGGGAAGGTCAATTTCGGGAGTGGCCCCCCGCCCCCCCCCTCCCTGTAAAAAATACCCTGTATATATATATCTGATATCGCACTGATTGATTTAGCATATATACGCAGTTCTCAGAAATACTCTTGGGGCTGTTTTGCTTCAGTATAGCGCGGCGGGAAAAACCCAAATTTTCTAATTTTGGCTGTAACTTTTTTATTAAGCCGCAAATCGAAAATCTAATGATAACTACCATGAGGCCTTGCAAAGAGCTTCAAAATGAGCCATAAAACGTCTCTCTAGCACTTACGGTTGGTGAGAAATTTTCGACCAAACCGATGGAAAAAACCCAATGCGGGATAAAACCCATGGGCGGGGAAAAAACCCCAGCCGAAATTTTTGCTGGAAGCATGCCAGAACAGTTTTGACTATCATAGGGGTCGCGGTAGCGACCCCTATAATATGAGTGAAAATGGTCGAATGACCGTGTAAAACAAGGCTGCGCAGATTATGTGCGCAAAAAATTGTACGTGTCGAGTTTAGTATATTGGCCAAGTTTCATCCCCGTACCACTTTCCGTTAAAAAGTTGCGCCAAAAATCGCTTACGAGAGTGATGTTTTTTCCGGTTCTCCGCTTTGACGTCTTGTAAGGGGGTTTTGTAGCTTTAATAACAACAGATAGAAAAATTTTTGCCTATGAAAACCATATATATTCTTGGAGTACGCAACAAAAATAAGCCGATAGGCTAGTTTTTATGCCTCCCAGAGCCGGAAAAAATTTTTGGCGGGGGGCCAAAGTCGGCCAAAACGCTAAAATGGCCAAAAAGTATGCTTCAAAGGCGCCGTAATAAGTCAGACTGGGCTATATATGGGGCAATACTGCCTATATGGCTGAATAGGACACATATCAGGGTCGTTCAATTGCTATATGATTTTCCGGCCCTGAGCGTAATTTTTGGGTACTGGCCTGCCAAAGTTGGTGAATTTTGGGTCCAACTTTGAACTTAGTTTTTTCGCTTATTTTGCGACCTGGAAGCCTCAAATCTTGCATACAAAGGTTTTTGCGGACGGAGAATCGATTCCCGCTATCAATTGTGCTGCCCGACTGACCCAAGTTGCTGGGCTGGTTCCACTTTGCCGTCTGGAGGGTCATGTCGGCAACCGCTACCTGGAGGCCCATACTGGGCTCTACTTGGCCTCTCAAAACTTTCTCTATAGGGGTTTTCTGGTGCGCCCAGCTCATATCCGGTGTCCGTTTTGCCGTCCGACCATCCATCTTGGTGGGCTGTTTCCACTTTGTTGTCTGGAGGGTCATGTCGGCAACCGTTTCCTGGAGGTCCATACTAGGCTCTACTTGCCCTCTCAAAACTTTCTCTATAGGGGTTTTCTGGTGCGCCCAGCTCATTTCCGGTGTCCGTTTTGCTGCACAACGCACCCATTTTGCTGGGCTGGCTCCACTTGACCGTCTGAGGGATCAGGTCGGTAAGGGGTCAGGTGGTCCAAAATGAAATTTTTCAAAAGTGGTCAAATTTGGTACCAAATGAAAGCCCTAAGTGAGGTGAGCAACTTTTGTCATAGAATTGCATGCTCAAAGTGGCTGTAGCGTGCTGTGGTGGGGTGGGGCGGGGACTTATATATATAGGCGATTTTCGGTCAAAAATGAAATTTTTCAAAAGTGGTCAAATTTGGTACCAAATGAAAGCCCTAAGTGAGCTGAGCAACTTTTGTCATAGAATTGCATGCTCAAAGTGGCTGTAGCGTGGTGCGGTGGGGTGGGGTGGGGACTTAGGCGATTTTCGGTCAAAAATGAAATTTTTCAAAAGTGGTCAAATTTGGTACCAAATGAAAGCCCTAAGTGAGGTGAGCAACTTTTGTCATAGAATTGCATGCTCAAAATGGCTGTAGCGTGCTGTGGTGGGGTGGGGCGGGGACTTAGGCGATTGTCGGTCAAAAATTAAATTTTTCAAAAGTGGTAAAATTTGGTACCAAATGAAAGCCCTAAGTGAGCTGAGCAACTTTTGTCATAGAATTGCATGCTCAAAGTGGCTGTAGAGTGCTGGGGTGGGGTGGGGCGGGGACTTAGGCGATTGTCTGTCAAAATTTAAATTTTTCAAAAGTGGTCAAATTTGGTACCAAATGAAAGCCCTAAGTGAGCTGAACAACTTTTGTCATAGAATTGCATACTCAAAGTGGCTCTAGAGTGCTGCGGTGGGGTGGGGTGGGGACTTAGGCGATTTTCGGTC
>JASAND010015359.1:0-70017 GCA_030248195.1 Trissonchulus latispiculum | reverse complement strand
TATATAGTATATAATTTGGTTGTGCTGGACTACGACTAGCAACGAGAAAAAACCGAGGCTATGATTGTAACGCTAACGGTTGAATAGAAATAGAAGATCGCCGGAGAGAGTCCTGACCCTGAAGTTATTGTTGAAATATGTTCTTTTCTTATAAATGGTGAAAACGCTCAGTAGATAAATATTCAGAGTTTATCGAAAGCAATGTCTGCTTCCACTAAAACTCGTTTATCATAGTCGTATATTATTTACCTACCGTAACTACTGGTACGTATAATATGTATATAACTTTTTCAGTCCGCGAATATGGGTTGCTCGGCGAAGCTGTGCCCATATTAATTCGCCCACAACCTAGTCCTCTTCTTTTTTTGAACCTAGCCCCATATTAGGCATTTTTAAGACTAGTCCTCTCTTGATTTTACAACCTCACCACTAACCATATTACTTTTTCATGCTCCGGAGGAGCATTTTTATTACTTGTATCAACTTTTTGTAAAATGCCTCTGGGGCAACCGCTAGGGCAAAACTAATGCCAAATTCTAGCTCAGCGACCCGAAAAACCTATATAGCGCATGTTTTAGGCACCTCAACCCCCTTCTGGCAGACGGTCCGGCCGGTGGACCCCCGGCCCGGACCCCCCTGACCCAGGCGGTGGTCAGGATCACCTATCTGGGCAAAAGCTACCATTCTTGCATATTTATATTCCTTTGTTTTTCGTACGTCCATCCCGCTTGTTAGGGTTATATACCCCTGCGTGGGTCTATCTAATTCCGATATTGACTACACTCAATACGGACTATCTAAAATTTTTTTATCCACCCCTTTTTAGTATGTTCTTTATTCTTTCCTTTTCAGGTTACTCCTTGTGGGTCTATTTAACTCCGTTATTGAGGCAACTCAATACGGATTATCTAATCCCTTTTATGGGATCTACCCCGAAATGGGGTCTATCTAATTTTATTTTTCAAAAAGTTTTTCAAAATTCTTTTATTCACTAGTCGGATTACGGAGCTATATATAAATAGATATAATTTACATTCTCTTTGATGAACTGAATAGCTTTATTTTAAAAATCTTTTGGCTCTTGTAAAGCCATTCTTACTTTTATTTTTCGTATAAGTACATAAAGTTTTCAAAAATATTTTTAAAGTAGTTTAAAACTTTTTTAATAAAATTTTTTATTTATTGTGTAGCTTTAATAAGCTGCCAACCACAAAAATTGCTAAATTAGGGGACCATCAAAAGGCGCCACCGTCGTGATCCGGTTATTACCGTGTTGCAAAGTCGCGGCTGAACACGGGCCAGGCTGTCGGTGGTACGGTGGGAGGGTTTTTAAGCCCAATGGTGGTCGCGCCCACCTAAGCCAGGCAAACCCTGGCTAGTAGGAATCCACCCCGCGCCCACCCTGGTTATTATGGCTGTATATAGTAACCGGTCCGGGTGGCTAATTAGCACCTACTTCTTTTACCAAATGTTCGTTTTCTCAATGTTTAGCTTGTTCTAAAACAAATAGCTCCAAAACATTTATCGGTGCTTATAATTTTTGTAAATATCACATTGAACCTATTAATAATGAAAATTTTAAATGTACTACAAAAAATTTAATTTATCTCTTAACTTACAATGACTGCAATATGCAGTACGTAGGGGAGACCAAACGTATATATGTTTAAAGAAAGGATTCGGGAACATATTTATGCTATACGGACACAGTCCAAATCTGGTTGTACTGAGTTAATCGAACATTTTAATATAGGAACTTGTAAAAATTATAGTGTACAGTTAATAGAAACTGTAGAATCTACAGGTAATGATAATATGGATAAAAATGCGAGATTAGATCGGGAACAATATTGGATAAAAGAATTGCGCACAAAATTTCCCTACGGACTTAATACAATAATGAAAGGACAGAAAGACGATATAGCTATTTTTTGGAATTTTAACCGAAAATATGTCCAGAAAAATGTTAACAAAGTACGCGGAAGAAAACGACCTAGTAGCGTGCAAACTAAATGGAATATGGACGATACTAAATCTTTCCTTTCTAATTTAGAAATGTGGTATATCACGGACGGTAAAAAATTTAGAAAAATGTTTTAAATTTTATATTTAGTAAACCTAAACATATGTTAAAAATGTTGTATATATGCGATAATATTAAATTCCAAAGAAACTTTATTTATTGAATTAATGAGAGTATTGCAAGAGCAAAATTGCATGAAGTTGTTGAAAGGAATAATGAAAATAAAAACAACAAAAGTAAAATATTTTTTCGTTTTGATAATATGTTAATGGATATACTATGTTTTCGACGAATTCTTGCCAAAAATAAAGTATTCTGGAAGGATAAAGAGTTTGAAGAAGAATATTCAAATCCTATGGTTCTTTATTCATATGATCCACCAATATCGAGTTTTATTTTTAACTACAGGCAGACAGTGGAAAATTTCAAAGTGGATGCAGAAATCAATACACCCTCAAGTTGTATTCAAAAACAGCTTGATGAGAATTGTGCTCGAATTGTGCTTGAATGAGAAATATGTTCAGTGCAGTTATGCAGTTATGCAGCCGATTTGCTACTCAAAGTCTGAATAGATGCAAAATTTATCCTTCGGATCTAGCTGTCGCAGTTCACGAGAATAGGATGGACGGAGGAATTGCCTGTTTCACGCTACCGGACTGCTTTCCCTATTTGGCGCTAAATCTAGTTTCTATCATTTTCAGCGCCGACAGCATTCCCTATTCGGCGCTGTATCTAATTTCTATAATTTTCAGCGCCGACTGCATTCCCTATTCGGCGCTAAATCTAGTTTCTATCATTTTTAGCGCCGACTGCATTCCCTATTCGGCGCTGTATCTAGTTTCTTTCATTTTCAGCGCCGACTGCATTCCCTATTCGGCGCTGAGTCTAGTTTCTACCATTTTCAGCGCCGACTGTGATTCATATTGGCATTTTCCGCCCTTCCTTCTTTCCCTATTCTAGCCACTGCATGCCCGTCTAGGGCATTTTTCCCACTAGTTTCTTGCATTTTTCCGCTTTAGCGTTCATCAGTACAACTATAGAAAGGATCGATTCTCAGATTAAAATAAATCCCTACAACGAATGTACTGTTTCCTTCAAGACAGAGGTAGTTCACTATCAATCAATGATAACTTAATCTAGCAGAAAACTCACAAAGCAAAATTATCCTACACTAAAGCAGAGCCGAACAAAAACAAATTTTAATTGAAGAAAAAACCAGCACACCAGAGCAAACAAAACACAAGCATTATATATGAACAAATTCAGTTGCGCAAACAAAATGTAGCCAGAAACACTAAAATTATATATATATATATAGGTTTATTATAAAAAACGTAGGTACAGTAGTAAACTCAGGTAACATTGGAAAAGTAAAAATTAAACAAAACAGAGATCAGGAATGAGATTACAGATCCTCACAAAATAAGGTATGACTGACTAATAAAGTAAATGCTGAACACTGTTTAACTTCCCATCAAAACCCTTCCTAAGGCAACTGGGCGTACACTTGTGGTGCTGTTTGGTCGTTACAAGATGATGGAGAATTGGATCCTTCTCTGCATTCGGGATGGCACACGTGATGTATTTGTCGATGAACTCCACCGCCTTTTCTTCCGGATCAACGCCATAAACCGGAGCGTCCTTAATCCACAACTTCATGTGAATATGTGGAGCGCCCCGCGCCTGATACTCCTTCCGCCAGGCCCAGTGTACCACTTCCCCAGCGATGCCATCGGGTGGCAGGATCACATTGTCGAAGAATGTTTGGAAACGCCTGTGGAAATGAACGCTCACAGAAACAGGGTCGAGTGCACACAGGCTAGCAGTTGCCATCGTTTCCGCTCCGGGAATATGGCGATTCATTTCAACTAGGTAATCACGCATATCTGGCCAATTCTGCTCATCACAGGATAGAGTCACGAAGAAGGTTGCGGGACCGTGAGTATCATCCAATACCGTCAAGTCGCCGCGAAAACACTCCCAATACTGTTTAGTCCGGGGAACTTTGGCAAATGTGCAAAACAGCTGATCTTCCAGTCTAACGTCGTTCCTGTGCACGCGATCTAACAACTCGGCCGCTGTCAGGCCACTGTCCGTCCCGCTAGTATTCAGAGTCGCCACAATTCCACTGTCCAGTGCCCGCAAGTCCTTTTGATATACCATATCGAACAACCATTCCAGATCCTCGCGCCAACGAGGATCCATGTTATATTATATATATAGATATTAGGGATCGACCGGATCCAAAATTTTGCCGGATCCGGGGCCGGATCCGGATCTAGTCATCAAAATACATGTAAATTTTTAAAATTTTGTTCTTTGATTTTGTTAATGCGTATGGGTTTTTGATGGTTTTGGTAATGCTTCAATGCAGGTAGTGAATTTTAATAATTTTCAGCAATTTCACGGTGTTTGATGCTGCAAATGAGTTAAGAAACATTTAGCCTGAAAGAAACAATTTTCACTAAGTATCTAAAGAATTTTTGAAATGTGTGGGCCGCAGCCGCAGATATGGGACAGTTTACCATTAAAGTTTTCCAACAACATTTTTTCAACAAAATCAGCAGATCATTAATTTCTTACATGGAGCCTAGAAAAACATAAATCCAATACTTGAACAGCTTAAAAATTTCACTGAAGTTAAATTTTTTGAGTTTACAAGTCGGTTAGGCTTACATGTCGAATAATACAATACATAAAAAATAGTTAAACGATGTAAGTAACCTAGAGTTTTGCTACTACTGAGAAACCATTGTATTAAAAGCATCGCTTAAGAATTCAGAAACGCACAAGTTAAAATTGGGAAAACCCAACACGCCAAGGAGCCTGATATATAATTGCAAACTTTGTTAAATTTTTGTTTATTGATGTCTTAAAATAAGTGCTCATGGAGACCTAGTTAACACTGATTTATAAAAAATTGCATAATTATGGAAAATATATATATATATATATATATATATATATACATATATAGAAATTCATTTGGCATGACTTGCGTAAAAAATTAGTTAACAAAATATCAAAGTCTATATACTTATTCGAGTTCAGTTGAATATTAAGATATACGGGTTTCTGGGGGCGGCAGCCCCCAGTAAAAGCCACGCTCTTCGCACAAAAAATCGCTTCTAGAAATTAATTTAGAGCACTCCAGGCATTTATATTTTAGTTTCAGTAATAAATTTCCTTTGGTTTGTTAACTGCAGAAAAGATCCGGATCCGGATGGTTTTTCTGCCGGATCCGGATCCGGATATCCGGTCGATCCCTAATAGATATATATCTTTAGAAACAAACTTTATACACCCCACCCGCCTCTCACCTCACCTGTTCGTCAGAAACTACTCTCACCCACAATCCGTTTCAACTTTCTCGATTATCTGGTGATTGTGTCCAATACGTTTTCAATCAATATCTAATCTAAAATATAGAAATGTATATAAAATATAGAATCGCGCACTTATTGTCTCCCATTGCCAGCGAAGGCATTGGACTTGTTCGCACAAAAAAGTTGTTCGCACCAAGGGCTTTCATTTGATACCAAACTTGGAAATTTTTTAAAAAATTGATTTTTGAGACCAGTCCGGACCTTGGTCAGGGCGCCACAGGCCGCTGGGACCACTTTGGAGGGGTCCACCAATGACAAAAAATGTTCGCCTCATCAAGGGCTTTCATTTGATACCAAACTTGGCCACTTTTGGAAAAATCAATTTTTGGCCATTTTGGACCGGTCCGGACCCTGGTCAGGGCGCCACAGGCCGCTGGGGCCACTTTGGAAGGGTCCCCCAATGACAAAAAATGTTCGCCTCACCAAGGGCGTTTATTTGATACCAAACTTGACCACTTTTGGAAAAATCGATTTTTGGCCATTTTGGACCGGTTCGGACCCTGGTCAGGGCGCCACAGGCCGCTGGGTCCACCTTGGAGTGGTCCTCCAATGACAAAAAATGTTCGCCTCACCAAGGGCTTTCATTTGATACCAAACTTGGCCACTTTTGGAAAAATCGATTTTTGGTCATTTTGGGCCCGGTCCCCGGTCCGGACCTCTGGCCAGGGCGCCACAGTGGTCCGGGCGAAACCAACTATAGCCTATGCTGTAGTGCTCCCGCAGCCCACCCCAAATCCTAAATAAGAGAGACCTGCTCACCGTAGATATTTCTGTAGATGAGGTTAAAGTTGGAGTTGCGACACGGTAGGGCCCACCACCATCAGGGTGCCCCCCAGCCACATGGATAGGTCCTACAGCGAAACTAATGGGCCATTTAGATTCACCATATAGGGGTTCCTATTCGAATACGAAACCTCAGCCCAACAGCTCTTATGTATAGGGCTGCCTACTCCGTAGGCCCAGACCCCCCTTTTACACGTTAACTAGTGACCCCTGGCCAGAAAACTACAGGGGCCAGATCCAAAATTCATATACCCCATGGCAATTAGGGCCGTGGGGCCATGCTCCTCGGCGAACCTCAGACCCATCGGCCTGCCCCAGTTCAAGTTTACTTGAACAGAAGGATTGACCGTTTTGGAAAAAACTATCTTCGAAAAAATTGAAATCCTGCTATGTACACAGACCTATGGGGAGGCCCTACCTACTCCATACTCATTTCCCCAAAAATGGGGAAAAAGTTGTTCAAAAAAAACCCCATATAGTATAGGAAATCTAAGACCTCCGACCCCTAGGGGTGGGGGGAAAAATAAAATGGAGAGAAAGTCGTGCATTGAAAAATTGAATCTGTCATATCTCAAAAACGGCTCGGCCGATTTTGCTCAAATTTGCAGAGCATGGACCCCTCGTGAAGAGCTTTCTACTGGTACAATATGAAGGCTCTACCTCAACTCCTCCGCTGGCAACAGGGAAAACTATGTTCCAACACTACGCAATACGCCTTTTTTTCCCTATTCTAGGTAGTGCGCTGACGCGCACTACCTGATAGATCCTAATGTTTCACACATTAAAGTCGGCTTTAAAGATGCAAAATTTGAAAAACAGGTGGAAAAAGTGTTTAATGGAGTGTATTTGTGGTTAAATAGTTACATTGGTTACATAAATAACCATAAATAATTGGTTACACATTAAAATAATGTTTAAAATATATACTTATTAAATTGATTAAAAATTAATTTTATTTTTGACGCAGTGTCCCCACTTCCTGACACAATAAAATTTTTCCTGACGCAGCATTGGCGCAAATCGTGAAACCAAAAAAACCCTGGTTTCATAAAAATCCAGTAAATTTTCGAGTAATTATCTCTTCAAAAAATTCTTTCTTGAAAACTATTTCATCTAAAGTTTCTCAGTGCTTAAAATTATTGTACATCAAGGTACGTAATTATTGTAAAGCTATTGAACGTAACGGAAGGTACAAATTAAAATTATTTTGGGTAATTGATAATTCAAAACAGATAATTGATGCAATTAAAGAAATTAATAAAAAGGTGGTCGCACAAAACGCGGCTACTTATGATTTTACAGAAATGTATATATATACTTCTCTAACACACGATGATATTTTCTTTTATATGAATGATCTTATAGATCGTTTTATGGGAACGAGTGGAATGGTTGCTACTACTAAGAAAGCTTTCTGGAGTAACAACAGAAATCTTTCAAATTTTATTGATAAACAAAATTTAAAGGAATTTATAAAGTGTGTAGATAGCAATACGGTTTTTACTGTTGGGGATAAAGTTTGCAGACAAAATATAGGTATTCCCATGGGCACAGATTGTGCTCCATACTTAGTAAATCTGTTTTTATTTAATTGCGAATTCAAATTCATTTATAGTTTAACTAAACAAAAAGACTGGGAACTAACTAATTCGTTGATTTACATTTTTCGATATATGGATGATTTAACGGTTTTTAATGATAAAGGAAAATTTGAAATCATTAAACCGATGATTTATCCATTATCTTTGATTTTAAAAAGACAAAACAAAGACGATAGTCTAGCTGAAGTATTGGATATAGAAATTGCGATTAAAAATGGTTATTTTATAACAAAACCTTTCGATAAAACGAAAAAGTTTAATTTTATTACGCTTAAATTCCCACATGCATTTTCTAATTACTCACAAAAAAATGGCTGGACAAGTATTTTATAACGAATTAGTACGTTTAACTATGTTAAGTACTAATACGTCTTTTCTCGAGCAATCCGTTGTCAAACTCATGCATAAACTTACGTATATACTTATAGACAATTTTCTAATAATAAATTACGACAGATTATTTCGAAGTGGCTTTCTAAAAAATCTCTGTTTACGGACAAAAATGTTAATAAAATTTTATTATTAAAAAATTTTTTTAAATAAAGTTTATTTTTAAAAAAATTTTTATAGAATTGTTTGTGTATTCGTATGACTCTCACTCTTGGAGTAAATATATATCCACCCAGTTTCTCCATGCCAGGTGCGCACCTGGTGAGGCTGGGTGATGAGACGCATGGGGCTTTGAGCACTCATCTGAGGATATATATTGCCTGTGCTCCAAGGCACCTACAATGTTATGCACTATGTTATTTTACGTATATACACTCATTTTTGAATAGGTTGGGGTTTGCAATGCAATGGAACGGAATATGTCTATGTCGGATGTATCCAGTACTCTTGAATTTAAAATGACTCTAACTACAGAAGAGGTTGAGTGCGCATCTTGTGTTACTGTGCCTCGTTCTGTGTTTTTCTCTTTGCGCAGCTACTCCATATTATCAGAAAGAAGAAGAAATGTTATTATGCATGTGACATGTCCTAACTCTAAGCTATCCAACCATATATTGGATTCCTTGCCATGTCCTCTGGCTTTGCCACCGGCGGGTGATTTTTTTTGTGAACAAATTCACAAAAGAAAAATCACTATATATCAACTTTTTGTAAAATGCCTCTGGGGCAACCGCTAGGGCAAAACTAATGCCAAATTCTAGCTCAGCGACCCGAAAAACCTATATAGCGCATGTTTTAGGCACCTCAACCCCCTTCTGGCAGACGGTCCGGTGGACCCGGCCCGGACCCCCCTGACACAGGCGGTGGTCAGGATCACCTATCTGGGCAAAAGCTACCTAAAAACTAATGCCAAATTTGAATTCTACGCACCAAAACACCTACATAGGCGAGTTTTTAGGCTTCTGGAACCTTGAAATAAAATTTTTGGTCAGTCACGTGACCCTGACCCAGGTCACGTGACCCTAGGCAAAGTCACGTGACCATTCCAGAAGCGAAATTACTCCACCAAATGGTTTGTTCTGTGTTTACTAGAGCAACAGAACACAAAATAAATGGATTCCTAGCTTCCTCATATCAATAATAAAGGTCAAACATATTGGCCTGGGTAGCCACTTTGGGCCCGGGGGCCGAGAACCAAAATTCGAAGTTCAGCCTGTGCAAAAGAAACTTGGGGGTCCAAATTTTTTACATAATAACACTATGGACTATGCTCTATTTATGCATGAAAAGAAAAATTTCCTAGCTATATCCTGAGATCAGATCCGGTGGTGATTTTTTTGTGAACAAGGGATTTTTTGAGAATCCGTTCACAAAAAATCACAAAAATTCTTTATTACTCACGCTACACAAGGGCTACCGGCATGAAACTTGCACCATATGTAGAGGGGTCGCTACCGTTCCATACGTACCAAAAGTTTTTCGATCGCACTTCATTTGCGATATTGCCAGCAAAAATTCGATTTTTGATTTTTTTGTGAACATTGTTATATGCTTTTTTCTTCAAAATAAGGCCTGTTTTTAGCGTTTTAGGCGTTTTTGCTTGCACCATTTTAAACTGATTTTTTTATGAATTATTTTATTATTTTATTATTATTTTTAAACTGAAATTTTAGAAAAACTATTCAAGAAATGACCATTTTTTGGCCAAATTTAGGTAACTTTTAGGGTCAAAAAATCGCTGGAGGGATTCGGTGGGGGGTAGCCGAAAGTTGGGGGAGGGTATGTCAAAAATTCTGGGAGGGGGCAAAATTGGTCAAAAATTATGGAGGAGTATATATACCCCCTCTCCCAAAGGAAACTATGGTGTTAGGGGGTGGGGGTGCATCCCCCAGCCATTTTTCCAAACCCCCCCAGAAATGTTTGGGGCCCCCGGCCCCCCTCCCAACTGGGGGGGGGGAGTAGTCAGTCGGTAGCCGAAGGCGTAAAAATTCGCCAAAGATTGGGCATGTTTAGGGCAAATTTTGCAAAAGTTTTCAAAAAGTCCAAATTTTTGGCTTAACGTGTTTATTGTCGCGAGAAATACACGTTTATAACGGTTTCATGGACTTCTAGACTCAATATTGACCTTATTCTGGACTCAGAAACATGTTGGCAATCAAGTTTTCGAGTTTAAAAATACTGTCTAATGTTAAAATTATATACTTAATGATTTTGTTTTTCGGCATTAGCAATGGCTGAAAATGCGATTTTTGGCATAAAAATAGAAAAAATTTTTGGGGGAGGTTTGGGGGTGTGTCGTGGGGGGGGGGGTTGGGGGGGTCTAAAAAGGCCCCCCCCCAAATTCCGGGGGAGGGGGCCCCCAACCCAAATCCCCGTTACACCTATGGTCAGAAAGCCCATAATACAGTTAAAAACGTGTATTTCTCGCAATGATTAACACTTTAAGGTGCTGGTTTCCTTTCGGGTATTATTTACTCATACGACTTTAATCCTTTACGTAAATAGCTAAAACTTGCTAAATAATCTATTTCCGTGCTCTTTAACATTCTGGGACCAGTCCCGGATTTTTAGGCCAAAAGATAAGAAAGTTTTGGGTTTTGGCCTTCCAATAGGTAGACCAGGTGCCGATTTCATGGTAAGTTACAAGTGTTACAAGTTACAACTTGTAGGCTTGTAGCTTGTGACTACAAGCTGAGCAAGATTCGGTTTCATCAATGATTTAGTTTAACTTGTAACCACAAGCTACAAGCTACAAGTTTAACAAGGTGGCAAATGCTCCGGTTCAACTGCGTTTTCTTAACTGTTCTTGCACATATTAAACTGTTCTTCTTATCCTGCACTGTTTGCTTTCATGTTGTCACATTTTAGCTTAGTTTTTCTTGTTGCTTTTTGTAATTTCTAATTCGTTGATTATCGTTCTGAAGTAGATTTTTTCAAAGCAAATATTTCAATTTGCACTAAATGCAATCCACACAATTAGCAATTTCAAGAAAAAGTTGTTCATGAATTTTGTTTTTATAATTTAGAATTTCTTTATTTTGCTTTTGTCTTATATTTTAGTCCTGAACCTTTTCGCAACTTATCTGAACCTGTCTGTCTCTGACGGATTATTGTTTAGCTTTATCAGTTTCATGATTATTGCACAAATCTATTTAGTACTATATGATTTGAAGATTATTTTCTCAACCAAGGTAAATGTTGAAGATAAGTGAAAATTTAATTTTGCAATTGCAATGCAATGCATAATAAAAACCAAATTTTCAAAGTACTCATATTAGACCCTGCAAAATTTCGCAGACGGATGGATACATTAGTGGTATACCCCAAATTTGACGTGAAATTACTCAACAACCGTAAGAGATATGAGTTTAAATTTAAAACTCGTTAAAATAACCCTTCTCGACGAGCATTATAATGTGAAAATGAGTGAAAAATCGGCCAAGCAAAGCTCCACCTTATCGCAACTCTCGAAAAGTTAGAAAGGCCGCGGCGTGAAACTTTGAGTTTTGGAGAAATTAGCTTTAATCCACCATAACTTACACTGTGACAACCCTACACGGAAAAACTTGTAATCATTCAAATCATCTCTTCAGGACCTACAACTTTCCTCTTGAGAGTATTCTTCGATTCCTTACCGAAAACGACTGACAGGCAAGCATACGTTTGCAGAATGCAAGTCTACAAGGCAACCTTCGACTTGTAAACTTGTAAGGATAATTTCAGTAGCTTGTAAGCTTGTATCTTGTAACTTGTGGGTTCGTGAAACCGGAACTAGAAATTCGGCTTGTAGGACACTTGTAGAAAGACAGCTTGTAGCTTGTACCTTGTAACTTGTCCTCAACTCTTAGTGAAACCAAAACTGCTTGTAACTTGTGACTTGTAAAACTTGTAACTTATCATGAAATCGGCCCCAGACCCGGGATTGGTTGTAATGGCTGGAAAGAGGACACAAAAATTAACATTTTTGCTTTTACAACTTTTGAGCTATCTCCAGTGGTTAAATCAGTATAAGTAAAAAACCATTTTGAGTTTCAAAAAATGGCCATTTCGAGGAAATCAGTTTTTTCAAAAGTACTGCCAAACCTTGCGAACAATTTTGTTCCATTTATATTCAATCGATACAGCGTCCAAATGCACATTTTATGAATCCCTATTAGCCGGACTTTATAGCTTTCAGCTAGAGATTTGGCCGGAAAACCATTTTGGCAAAACTGAGGTTATTTTGTTTCGAACATCGATTTCTCAAAAACTACTCGACAGATTCCGGAGATTTTCTGCAAAATGGAAATTATTGCTATTGCGGAGGGACGTTTTTCTTGGTTTTGGTTAAAACGTTCACAGTTTCGAGAAAATCTAGTGCAAATTTTAAAAATTTAGTGCTTCCGTGCATTTTGCGAATTTTCTCAACCGTTGAGTGATACTGAGCAGAACCCCAAAAAATGTCCCTCGGCCCATATGTCCTCTGTATGATAGCGCAAAAAGAAATTTTGTCTGGTTCCGCAGTTTTGAAAAATCAATGTTCAAAAATTTTTGGTCTATATTTTAGCCGTTATGTCAGAAAATGTTTGCTAATTTCTTAATAATTTTGCTAGTTTGGTAAGCTCATATGAATGTCCTGATTATACGCTTTAAAACAGTGTATAAAGCTCTGCCCAACTACCAAAATTGCGAAAGTTACAGCGTTTCAAGAAATCACCACAAAAGCACTGCACAAAAGGATACCAACACCTTAAGTGCTTCCTTGCGCTTCCGGGCTACATTGATCCCACAAAGGAGCACCACGACTCGGAAATCGACCAATTGTAGGCGGCGCAGGCCACACCTTGCCATAATGGTGGAAGGAACGCCACCACTTACAGCAATCCGGCTCCGATTTTCTTGATGAATTTTGCCTGACTTTCCCCGAGGACTAGGACGGAACCCCAAGGACGCGCCGTTGGCATTATCGTTCGGTCAAAAAGTTCCTTTGAAGTTAAAGGAGGACTCGGCCGCGAATCCCGCCATTCCACACCATCCAGCAATGCACCATAACGGTTTTTCCCAGGGTAAGGGCGCCAGTCTTGGGATTTGGCCACAGCTTCCCTGAGTCCATATCGCCTTAAGGTGGTGGTAACCTTTTGTGCAGTCCTTTTATGGTGATTTTTTGAAATGCTAGAACGTTCGCAATATGGGAGTTGGAAAGAGCTTTATACATAGTTATAAAGCTTAGTATCTGAACATTCACATGGGCTTACGAAACAGACAAAATTAGCAAAAAATAGCGGAAAGTTTCTGACATGCTGACATCCAAAAGGATGAATATAGACCAAAATTTTTTGAACATCGATTTCTCAAAACTGAAGAATCGGCCAAAAGTTCTTTTTACGGCACTATATGAAGGACACATGGTCCGAGGGACGTTTTTGAATTTGAGAAAATCGCCCGAATGCATGGTAATACAAAATTTCGCAACTTCGCATTGAGTTGTCTTACTACTCCATACTTTTTAGCCCAACCACGAAAAACAAGCCAACGTTGTCCTTAACACGTGGTAGTAATTTTGAAAAAACTGATTTCCTCGAAAATGGCCATTTTTGACCCTAAAATAGTTTTTTGCTCATACTGACTTAACCACTGGAGATAGCTCAAAGGTTGTAAAAGCAAATCTGTTCATTTTCGCGTCCTCTTTCCAGCCATAACAACCAATCCCGTGTCCTCTCTACCTACAAGTAGCCTAAGGCCAAAATTCAAAACTTTCTTATCTTTTGTCCTAAAAATAGAGGACTGGTCCCAGAATGTTAAAGAGCGCGGAAGTAAGTTATTTTGTAAGTTTTAGCCATTTACGTAATGGATTAAAGTGGTATGAGATGAATCAAAAAATACCCGAAAAGCCAACACTTTAAACGACTTCAGTTGAACGCTGTCATTCACCAACGAGGCAGGACTTGGCGGCGACGCCATAGCCACCGGTTCCTCCAGAGGACAGCATAGTCCAACGCATTCTTCCCGTTCGTCATTCCAATTGCTATATCGTTGACTGCTCTACCCTTTTTGTGCCTCCTTGGGCTTGTCCTGTGACGGTCTGCCTTTATCTTTGTTTCTATATCAACAATTCTTAGTAAGATAGCCACCGACTTCGCAAATCTCACACTACCGTGTTGCCTGACCTTTCGATCTATCCCCTTGTCTTCTGTAGCCGCGGCCTTTCGCTTCCCTCCGAAATAGCAATTTCCTTCCGGAGGACCCTTGCGTAGCTGGAAAATTTATCCAGCTTTCCCTCCAGCCGATCCATGCGTGATGATGTCGCTTTGTTTTTGACTACCAGCCGCACCCACTGCATCGACCTTTTGGATCTTACGCAAGGTTTTCTCCGCCTCCACTGCTAAAGTGTCTGCTCTCACGCTTTCCCTAAAAGAAGACACCTCGCCGTCGGTAGACCTCATGCCCTCCTTAAACAAAAGTTTTTCTTACTGAACCTGTTCAGCCTGTTTAACAGCTTCCCTATAGGTTAATGGCCTACCCCCTCATGGCCTCCCACATGATCTCACCCGACAATCCTTTCATAAAGGCGCGCCTTACTTCTGAGTAAAGAACAGCCGGGGGTTGGGGGAAGGCATTTTTGCTGATTCTAGTATTGTAGTATTCAAGTATTGCACAACACTTTCATTGTCTTTTTGTTTGCATGTAGCCATAGACAGCGTATGAAAATCTGAACTAGGATGCTTATACTTAGCTTCCAGTGCCTTAGTTAGTTGCGCATAGGAGCTTCGTTCTGATTTTGGTAAATCTAGAACATAAGCCAATGCTGTATCAGATAACAAGACGACCAGTCTTTCTTCATTTCTTTTCTTCATTCATAACAAGACGATTTCTTCATCAGTCCAGTCGTAATAGTCAGCCTTAGCTTAAAACTTCCTTAGCCAAGCAGTAAAATTCAGAGATCCGGGTTCCCCACTCATTCACTCATTACCAGCCTGTTATCGTAATGTTCTTGCGGTGGTGGTTCGATTCCCACAGCAACAGATTTCAGCAGGCCTTTATTTTCATTTCGGGGGCTTTCATTCTCTTCTTTTGCTACCTTAAGCCTCCTTTCAAACTGCCTTAAAGAGCGCTGCAATTCTTCCATGTTAGCTTCGCTCATGATTAAAGTTGTCTGTTGTGCTAAAACGAGCATATAATTTAATCTTAAAGCAGATTAAACCAGATATACACAGCAAATGCTACAGTAATTAAACTCTTACCAGTTTAAGTGGCTGAAGCTAACTGCGTTGGCCTTTGTTACCCGCACGGGTTTGTTTTCTTAGTTTAGGGACAGCCTTTCTGCAATCACCAAACTAAGATTGCAAATGGAACCTTCAGTAAGGCAAGTCTGCTGCGTCGAAACGCAGCAGGAATAAGTTCTCCGTCGATTTACTTTCCACTTAAAAGTGGTCTCTAAAAGCCTGACCGGCCCTGCGTGTTTCTAAAACCCGGCACATTATTAAAACAAGACAAATTTTGGGCCGGAATCCACTAAAATCCGGCCCGCTTAAACAATATTATTTTTCACTTTTGGGCCAGATTTTCACTAAAACCTAACCCGGACTAATAGTCTTATCTTTGAGCTGGACTTTCACCACAACCCGGCCCGAATTAATGAAAATTCGGCCCATTTGTAGTGCTTGCTCACTGTCTGTTTATGTGGATATGCAAATGAGCTTTCCTTCAATCAAATAATCAAAGCGCATTTGCATATTAGTGTTGTTGAGCGTCATTTGATCAATCATTTCATTTAAAGCAACGCTATTTTTTGTTAATTTTCAATTACTTTTCGGGACGCGAAGTTTTAGTTAGCTTATATTGCTATCATTTTTCAGCTGGTTTCATGAACACTATTGCTTCATGAAAGAGATTCATACTAAATGAATTGTCTAACTCTCTGAAAGAATTTTGATAATAATAGTGATCAGCACAGACTGCAACAAACGCGCTCAAAAACCGGTATAAACCGGCCGAATAATTTTATCCTTCTTAAGAGATAATTACAACATCTGTTTGAGCACAACCTACTCGTTTCCAAACTCCATGCTTTGAAAATAGATATAAAACGACAGTTTCCGGCAGATGTTTTACTTATGAAGGTTGCAAGGTCTGATCAAATTTATTAGGGCCGAAAGACTTTACGTTTATATGCTGCAATCGAATATTACAAAAACAATAATCCCATACCCTCAGCTTAATCTCTTTTTAATACTGGATTTGGACTATTTTGAATATGTTTTAGTTGCTTTATTGTAGCTTAAAGTATAATTCAGTTTAATAATTTTACGTTTAATATTTTTCTCACGAATTTTTACTTTAATCTTATTCCGTTATTATATAATAATTTCCAATACTATTTGCAGTTGTATTATATTTATTGTTATTGTGTTAATTTCAGTTTAGCAGGTAGACAATGGTGCAAAATGAGCAGCAGGCGCAGAACAGCTCGCTAATTTCTGGAACACTCAACGTGCTAGCCAAATCTAGGCTAACTGGTCCACTAGCATTCGCGAACCCTAACGTGGTATATACGCAAAGGTATACTACTCTGACCTATTTTTTGTTTTGTATTTGGTACCTAAACGTAACCCTAATCTATTATGCAGTGTAGCCAGGCGCTGTCTCTATATGGAGTTTAGTTTTGTATAATCAGCTTGGCTACTGCATTACAGGAAGTATTCCATAGTTTGCAAAGTCGCTGGACACCAAAGAAATTTTTCGTAGACAAAGTAAGATGTTATAGTAATGTGGAGAAAAATGCCACGAGTAAAGAACGTATGTCTGCCTGGGATGGATTGGATTTTGCGTGAGGGAGTATCGGAGCGGGGACAACCTACGGGAAGAGACGTCATCCGTCGTGATGTCAACCGGGCGTTGAAACTCCTTCTGGCGACTTGGTTGATTTGTTTTTGACCAAGCTTACGGGACCAGTTTCTTGGCTAATAGGTCTATCATAATAACTACGGAACGAACCGTTCGTCTAAGTTAATTAATCACGCCGACTGTTCGGGGAAAGTAATTAATTACGTCAAAAATTTGACAGGAAAGATTAATGATTTTGCATGAATTATGTGCAATTTAAAGTAAACAGATTACAAAATTTTCAGCGAAAATAATTAATTACACCAAACCGTTGATTAATAGTAGTATATGGTCATAAAATGGAGTCTTATGGGGGGGGTTGAGGTTGTGGAGGAAAATTGGGAGGGGGTTGTGGAGGAAAGTTGGGAGGGGTTTTTGGGTTGTGGAGTTGGGAGGAGGTTTTTGGGGTTGTAGAGTTGGGAGGGGGTTTTGAGGGTTGTGGAGTTGGGAGGTGGTTTGAGGGTGGTAGAGGAAATTGGGAGGGGGTCGTGGAGGAGGTTATCGGAACCACGGTCGACCCAAGGTTAAAAGTTGAACCTTTTCGTCCGGAAAAATTTAGCTAGGGGGTTCAAGGGATCGGGAAATTAAAAAAAAACTATTATTATTTCTTAACCTCCGTGCTGACCCAGAATCGGAACCATATCGGACCCAAGGTCAAATTTCAAAGTTGTTCATTTTCGTTCAAAACCTTTACCCAGGGGGTTTTCGGAAATTCAAAATGACCTTATTTTTCTTCTATATTTTAACCTCACTGCTGTAAGAGACCCATAAGCCTACCTACAAGTAGCCTATGGCCAAAATTCAAAACTTTCTTATCTTTTGTCCTAAAAATAGAGGACTGGTCCCAGAATGTTAAAGAGCGCGGAAGTAAGTTATTTTGTAAGTTTTAGCCATTTACGTAATGGATTAAAGTGGTATGAGATGAATCAAAAATACCCGAAAAGCCAACACTTTAAACGACTTCAGTTGAACGCTGTCATTCACCAACGAGGCAGGACTTGGCAGCGACGCCATAGCCACCGGTTCCTCCAGAGGACAGCATAGTCCAACGCATTCTTCCCGTTCGTCATTCCAATTGCTATATCGTTGACTGCTCTACCCTTTTTGTGCCTCCTTGGGCTTGTCCTGTGACGGTCTGCCTTTATCTTTGTTTCTATATCAACAATTCTTAGTAAGATAGCCACCGACTTCGCAAATCTCACACTACCGTGTTGCCTGACCTTTCGATCTATCCCCTTGTCTTCTGTAGCCGCGGCCTTTCGCTTCTCTCCGAAATAGCAATTTCCTTCCGGAGGACCCTTGCGTAGCTGGAAAATTTATCCAGCTTTCCCTCCAGCCGATCCATGCGTGATGATGTCGCTTTGTTTTTGACTACCAGCCGCCACACCCACTGCATCGACCTTTTGGATCTTACGCAAGGTTTTCTCCACCTCCACTGCTAAAGTGTCTGCTCTCACGCTTTCCCTAAAAGAAGACACCTCGCCGTCGGTAGACCTCATGCCCTCCTTAAACAAAAGTTTTTCTTACTGAACCTGTTCAGCCTGTTTAACAGCTTCCCTATAGGTTAATGGCCTACCCCCTCATGGCCTCCCACATGATCTCACCCGACAATCCTTTCATAAAGGCGCGCCTTACTTCTGAGTAAAGAACAGCCGGGGGTTGGGGGAAGGCATTTTTGCTGATTCTAGTATTGTAGTATTCAAGTATTGCACAACACTTTCATTGTCTTTTTGTTTGCATGTAGCCATAGACAGCGTATGAAAATCTGAACTAGGATGCTTATACTTAGCTTCCAGTGCCTTAGTTAGTTGCGCATAGGAGCTTCGTTCTGATTTTGGTAAATCTAGAACATAAGCCAATGCTGTATCAGATAACAAGACGACCAGTCTTTCTTCATTTCTTTCTTCATTCATAACAAGACGATTTCTTCATCAGTCCAGTCGTAATAGTCAGCCTTAGCTTAAAACTTCCTTAGCCAAGCAGTAAAATTCAGAGATCCGGGTTCCCCACTCATTCACTCATTACCAGCCTGTTATCGTAATGTTCTTGCGGTGGTGGTTCGATTCCCACAGCAACAGATTTCAGCAGGCCTTTATTTTCATTTCGGGGGCTTTCATTCTCTTCTTTTGCTACCTTAAGCCTCCTTTCAAACTGCCTTAAAGAGCGCTGCAATTCTTCCATGTTAGCTTCGCTCATGATTAAAGTTGTCTGTTGTGCTAAAACGAGCATATAATTTAATCTTAAAGCAGATTAAACCAGATATACACAGCAAATGCTACAGTAATTAAACTCTTACCAGTTTAAGTGGCTGAAGCTAACTGCGTTGGCATTTGTTACCCGCACGGGTTTGTTTTCTTAGTTTAGGGACAGCCTTTCTGCAATCACCAAACTAAGATTGCAAATGGAACCTTCAGTAAGGCAAGTCTGAGCGCAACGCAACAACACCGCTGAGACAAGTGGCCAACAAGCAAGAAAGAACAGCCTTACAGGCATCAACTAATTTGCATAAATTTCGCAAGACACTCACCATGTTTACACAGTTCACACAAACTCAGCTGTTACATTACCCAGCGTACTACTAAAACGGCAAGATCTGGAAGGGCACAAGCTCACTTAGACCCTGGAGTCATTGCGTAGCTTTCCTAGTTTCATGACCTTTAGTAGATCTGTAAATTTGGTTCGTATGTTTTGACCTCGCTTGTGGTAATTTTCTGTAATTAGCTCTTTTCATAAGCGGTGTAATGTAATAAGTAGTTTCTATTTTATTTAAGCAGTGAGATAGCACTATTCAGTTTCGAATATTTTAAAATTTGCAGAAGAAAGTACAATCATATCGAATTTTCTAATCTTCTGTAGTCTGTGACTTTCCATTTAATTGTGTCAGTGCGATTAAGTAAAACTGAGTTCGAATAGAAGCAAAACAGGTTTGCTAACCTTCATTTTTTGTGCGAGCGAAAACTATAGACCTACATGCATTAACAAAATACAATGTCATACAGATGCATACGCTCGAGCGTGTATGTAAGTGTAAAACCGATTGGAGAAGCAGAAAAAACTTGCTGTCCTTTTGCAAAAACTTTATTTGCATACACATCCCCCTACTTTTAACTTTCAACATGGAGTATGTGTATTTCATAGGAAAGACTGTGAATAACATTGGTGACGTGATTGGACATCCCTAAAACCGATTATAGTAGACCTGCTGCGTCGAAACGCAGCAGGAATAAGTTCTCCGTCGATTTACTTTCCACTTAAAAGTGGTCTCTAAAAGCCTGACCGGCCCTGCGTGTTTCTAAAACCCGGCACATTATTAAAACAAGACAAATTTTGGGCCGGAATCCACTAAAATCCGGCCCGCTTAAACAATATTACTTTTCACTTTTGGGCCAGATTTTCACTAAAACCTAACCCGGACTAATAGTCTTATCTTTGAGCTGGCATTTCACCACAACCCGGCCCGAATTAATGAAAATTCGGCCCATTTGTAGTGCTTGCTCACTGTCTGTTTATGTGGATATGCAAATGAGCTTTCCTTCAATCAAATAATCAAAGCGCATTTGCATATTAGTGTTGTTGAGCGTCATTTGATCAATCATTTCATTTAAAGCAACGCTATTTTTTGTTAATTTTCAATTACTTTTCGGGACGCGAAGTTTTAGTTAGCTTATATTGCTATCATTTTTCAGCTGGTTTCATGAACACTATTGCTTCATGAAAGAGATTCATACTAAATGAATTGTCTAACTCTCTGAAAGAATTTTGATAATAATAGTGATCAGCACAGACTGCAACAAACGCGTTCAAAAACCGGTATAAACCGACCGAATAATTTTATCCTTCTTAAGAGATAATTACAACATCTGTTTGAGCACAACCTACTCGTTTCCAAACTCCATGCTTTGAAAATAGATATAAAACGACAGTTTCCGGCAGATGTTTTACTTATGAAGGTTGCAAGGTCTGATCAAATTTATTAGGGCCGAAAGACTTTACGTTTATATGCTGCAATCGAATATTACAAAAACAATAATCCCATACCCTCAGCTTAATCTCTTTTTAATACTGGATTTGGACTATTTTGAATATGTTTTAGTTGCTTTATTGTAGCTTAAAGTATAATTCAGTTTAATAATTTTACGTTTAATATTTTTCTCACGAATTTTTACTTTAATCTTATTCCGTTATTATATAATAATTTCCAATACTATTTGCAGTTGTATTATATTTATTGTTAGTTGTGTTAATTTCAGTTTAGCAGGTGAGACAATGGTGCAAAATGAGCAGCAGGCGCAGAACAGCTCGCTAATTTCTGGAACACTCAACGTGGCTAGCCAGAATCTAGGGCTAACTGGTCCACTAGCATTCGCGAACCCTAACGTGGTATATACGCAAAGGTATACTACTCTGACCTATTTTTTGTTTTGTATTTGGTACCTAAACGTAACCCTAATCTATTATGCAGTGTAGCCAGGCGCTGTCTCTGATATGGAGTTTAGTTTTGTATAATCAGCTTGGCTAGCTGCATTACAGGGAGTATTCCATAGTTTGCAAAGTCGCTGGACACCAAAGAAATTTTTCGTAGACAAAGTAAGATGTTATAGTAATGTGGAGAAAAATGCCACGAGTAAAGAACGTATGTCTGCCTGGGATGGATTGGATTTTGCGTGAGGGAGTATCGGAGCGGGGACAACCTACGGGAAGAGACGTCATCCGTCGTGATGTCAACCGGGCGTTGAAACTCCTTCTGGCGACTTGGTTGATTTGTTTTTGACCAAGCTTACGGGACCAGTTTCTTGGCTAATAGGTCTATCATAATAACTACGGAACGAACCGTTCGTCTAAGTTAATTAATCACGCCGACTGTTCGGGGAAAGTAATTAATTACGTCAAAAATTTGACAGGAAAGATTAATGATTTTGCATGAATTATGTGCAATTTAAAGTAAATAGATTACAAAATTTTCAGCGAAAATAATTAATTACACCAAACCGTTGATTAATAGTAGTATATGGTCATAAAATGGAGTCTTATGGGGGGGGGGTTGAGGTTGTGGAGGAAAATTGGGAGGGGGTTGTGGAGGAAAGTTGGGAGGGGTTTTTGGGTTGTGGAGTTGGGAGGAGGTTTTTGGGGTTGTAGAGTTGGGAGGGGGTTTTGAGGGTTGTGGAGTTGGGAGGTGGTTTGAGGGTGGTAGAGGAAATTGGGAGGGGGTCGTGGAGGAGGTTATCGGAACCACGGTCGACCCAAGGTTAAAAGTTGAACCTTTTCGTCCGGAAAAATTTAGCTAGGGGGTTCAAGGGATCGGGAAATTAAAAAAAAACTATTATTATTTCTTAACCTCCGTGCTGACCCAGAATCGGAACCATATCGGACCCAAGGTCAAATTTCAAAGTTGTTCATTTTCTTTCAAAACCTTTACCCAGGGGGTTTTCGGAAATTCAAAAATGACCTTATTTTTCTTCTATATTTTAACCTCACTGCTGTAAGAGACCCATAATTAGAACCTCGACCGACCAAAAGTCAAGTTTCAAAATTAACTATTTTTTACTCGAAAATGACTATTTTTACTCGAAAATAACTATTTTTACTAGAAAAACGTTATCTATAGGGTTTTCGGGGTTGGGGAATTCAAAAATGACCTCTGATTTTGTCTGCTACGTAAGGCTAATTCCATATTTATTCGTACTTTCGTCCATTTTATCCATATTTTCCGTGTTGTATTTCCGTGTTATATTTTCATATTCCATTTATTTCCACGATTCCTATTAATGTATTATCGGAGATTAAGTAGACTTTAAAAATTGCGTCTTATCTCTGACCGACGCATAGTGCTGTATCTAAAACTTGAATTGTGGTCCCGCTGTTTAATTTTTATGTGCAGAAACGTTGGCTAACTTGACTACGTAGAACTCAAAAATGGCATTAGATTTTAACTGTGACGTAGGGAACAGTATATACTAATTTAGTTTGGTCATTAAAATTTGAATTATGGCCTTACTGCTGAATATTTGTGTATAAAATTGTAAACGTTCTATCAGGGATAATTGACTACGTAGAATCCAAAAATTCTGTTACATTTGAATTACGACGTAGGGATAATGCAGTATACACTAATTTAAGATAATTATTAAAGCCTCAGCTTTTGCTTTCCTGTTGACTATTTGACTGTAAAAATTCGGAGTATTTCAAGCAAGTAGTATTCGAAAATGGCACTAGATTTTAGCTGTTACGTAGTGCTTCGTAATTTACCTAGCTACGCATGGCTTTGTCTTGGTACCTTAGCAAGAGTTTTCTAAGTCGAAGAATCATAAAATGAAAAAGCTTAGTTTCTCCTCGCTGAAATAAAAAGACAAACAACAACTGTTATACAAATTACAACAATTTAACATTTATTTATTTAAAACATTTATTTATCACTGATACTTACTTGTTACAATGTCTGTTCTTTGACAGACATGTTATATTCTTTCTAAAATTGTGACAAGTTGCAAACTTGTTTACCTTGCTTATAGACGGGTTTTAAACTTGTCAATTTTATTTGTAAAGTTTGAGACGTTTTGCAAGAATTCTTTGTTTCTTGCACCTGCTGCTGTCTAGGACTGAATGCAGTTTTTGAATTTTATGTGCATGGTCCCCCTGTCTTTATTAATAATGTAGTTAACGAAAATGGAGTCCGAACATCTAGCCTAAAGGCAAGAACCGATTAGTAACGGATTTTAGTTTGGTTTGAGTTATTATAGGTGTCACTCTTTCCTTTGTAGTTTGCATTCTTTTAGGATTTTCACAAATTTTTATCTCAAACTTTAATTTAAGAAGTTAGAGCGCATGGGCGCGCTCAAAAATTTTCTCAAAATTACATCAGTTGTGGATTTTTGTTCGGGCCCTTTCGGTTGTACTTACTCGACCGGGCCCAGAACAGACACTTTGCGAATTCTTAAGTGACAGAAAATGCGATTCTTTTGTTGCGCGTATGCGTTTTGTGTGTATTCAAAAGTTGGGTAATGTCAGCTTTTATGCAAGTTGTTGTCCCTTTATCAGCAATATCAGCTGAGTTTACAATGGCTAATATTAAGCTTTGATCCATATTCTTTTTTAAGCTAAACACCTGGTGTTAGTTTTGATCATGTTCTAAAAAGCAGCTGATCATGTTCTGAAAAAAAGAAAAAACGCAATTTTACAAAACAAGCAATAGTTGTATGCAAAAGCGATCTTAGTATAGACAAGCTCCACCGAATTTGAAAGTTGTTACCCTTCGGCTACAATAGACCTAAGGGAAATTTTTAGTCTAACGAGTGGTGTTTCCAGAACTAGCATCTACAGAGTTGATACTTGATGATTGATTGTATGTTTGACTTGTACTAAATTCGAAGCAGGGCTCTGTATTTAGTCTGACAGAACCAATATTTCCAGCTAAATTTTCTTTTTCTGTTTATAACATGCATTCCTTCGTCTTAGTATTTTAAAAGTAAAGTAAAAAGGTATATTGATAAAATTCTGAAATGGGAGGCTGAACAATCATCAAAACGTGGTTTATATTTATCCTAAATGTCATACGCTGCGCTTTTTTGTAACCAAACAAAAATGAAACTCGACTGAAACCTAAGCGGAAACTGATTACTGTTTTCAGCCAACAGAGACTAAAATTATTTTGGATGACCGGCTAAAATTTCTACTGAATCAAAAAATTCTCAGAGCTGGCCATAGCAATTTATTACTAAGCACTGGGGAATGTGTAGTTCAATTAAAATTTCCTTTAGGTATCACGATTATATGGGTCACAGTTACCATCAAGTTCATTCCCGCGTTAATGCACCTTAGTGCACTCTTGGA
Source organism: Trissonchulus latispiculum (assembly GCA_030248195.1). Taxonomy (NCBI): domain Eukaryota; kingdom Metazoa; phylum Nematoda; class Enoplea; order Enoplida; family Ironidae; genus Trissonchulus; species Trissonchulus latispiculum. The sequence goes on along the minus strand of JASAND010015359.1, from coordinate 45,145 downwards.
GTGTCGCTTTAGAGAAGACTTGATATCCTCGTCTGTGTTCAAATAGTCTCTGGCTACTTCAGAACCGGTGCGAAGTGCCTCTTTTCCTACTTCTGCACAGATACGTCGTACTGTTGGCCATATTGATCTAAAGACCCCCTAGTACTTTTCCGAATATGGCTCCTCTTTGATACGGCACTCCTCTGTAGTAAGCGGCTGCAGTTTGTAGCAAACTGTGGTGCCATGTGTCCACGCTTTGGAGTATATGGAGTTCTCATAGCTGCTGTCTTCTAAAGTGTAGCTTTGAAAACACTTTTCCGTAGTTAAATCCTACATGACGTTCAAAGTCGTCCTTTATATTGATTTCTATATTGTCATATATTGATTTCTATGGTGTCAAACTCCTTCTTTAGGACAGGCGCGTAGAGAGGGTTATTGTAGATTTTATAGACAATATCCCCATGTTCATCCTCTGCGTGAACAACTCTGAGAATTGGGGAAGTAACATTGCCTAGAATTTGTGGAGTTACTACGTCACAGTAAACTTTCATGGAGTAAAATCCTGCACTCACATCGGGCTTTCCGTACAAATTTGCCTGTAGTTACAACATCAGACGAGGTTAATGCATCCCAGTCGTCTATATTTATCCTTTCTTTTGTTGGAGGTTGTGAATCTAGCAGCCTTTCGCTAAATCCGAGCATGTAGGCTAACCTTTCGCTAAACTTGACAGTAAAAAAGTTGGGGTATTCAAGATTGCCTGGATTTTCAAACACCTTAAACACCACTCGGTGCAGGTCATTGTCAAAGTAGACTTTGACTTCGGCTACCTTACCAGTCTTATTTTTCATGTACTGTATACCCTTGTTGAGACCACTACCAAGGTCTTGTACCGTTTCGTATTGCCGAGGGGGTAGCGATTTTGCCTTTGAGCTGTCATCAGAGAAATGAATACTCGTGATTGCGTCTACTTTTCTACCTAGTTTGCACATGTCAGCGGATAAATATACACTACAAGTGCCACTTCCCATGGATCGTCCAAGTCGAAGCGGTGTGGTGGCTTTACGCGAAAACTGTGGTATAGTTAAACGAGTATTGAAGGCTTCGGTATTGTTAGGTAGATGAAGGTAAAAATCCGCCATTTTCATTAATCCAGCTGTTAAACTTGTCTGGGTATCACAGCCACTTGACAAAATACTGTTTACGCTTACTTCTTCCCCTTGTTTTTATGTCTTTTACCACCCAGTACGTGTGTGGTTCAGTAACAACTTGGAGTTCTTGTTCGTAGAACCGACCCTCCACAGCTTCCCCTTGTAAGCATGCAAATCACTAGTGTCGTACATGGGTGGTATCTCCGGTGTAATCTTTGTAATTTTGAACAACTGTTCAGACCAATTTGGAAGATAGCCATTGTCAAAAATACCCTTCTAGCGACTAATTCGTACAATATCACCTAAAACAAGTTTTGGAGTCACATAATGAAACGGGTGGTGGGTGCCGCATTAAATGTCACCTTTTCCTGGATTTGTGGTCGGAAGCCATATTTGGGGTCATTTTTGTGCTTCGGTGTTTTGAATCATTATAGCCAGCTACAAGTTACATCAATGTACATCGATGTATCTATGTCATAGCAAGATAGTAAAATTTTAGCAAAATACTTTTCTTGCCACGAAATTTAGTAAGTTTTCTATATTGCTAAATTTGTTGGTAAAACAGTAATCTTACTAGAACTTAGTAAGATATGAAAGGTGTTTTCAACTTGGAAACAAAGACAGCCATTAATTATCCCTGTTTTATGCTGTTCAATGAGTTTAATGCAAAAGGAGGGAACTTTCGCAAAAATCAAAAACTAACAATTGCGCTCTGTAATTCTAAATCACTGGAAATAATATTATTTTAAAACTGGTTTGTCGCTAGTAACAGCGCAGTTCGCCACTGGTTCACACTATTGGTGTCTTCCACTGGTTTGTCGCTTCACCGTACTGTGCCACCGTAAACTAAAGTGATAGGACTCTGAAATTATCACTAGCGGTCGCACCTAGCATAGGATCAATATTCGGAAGTCAGGACTACGACCCAAAAAATCTCAACTTTTGTCAATCAAAATGGTAGCCTAGGGTGTCCTAGGGTTCCGGTTATGGTACAGCACGTAGCTTACTTTGTGGCCAAGATCTGAGACCATTTTTAGATTCTATGACAGCAAATTACCCTAGATACTGCTTTTCGTGTGAAAACCAACAAGTTTGAAACTTGACCCTGGTGTAAAAAGAATGTTATTGTCTATACTGGTGCTTCATGACTATTAAATAAGACTTGACTACTTAGTTACAGGTTCACAATCGGTAGTGTATGCCTACCGCTCCTCCTCGTGCCTATCTAATAAAACCTAATTGAAATTAGCAGAATTAAAAAGGATCAACTTTGAAAATTGACCTTGGGTCGACCGTGGTTCCGGTCACCTCCTCCACGATCTCCCCCCAACTCCTCAACCAATAACTCTGTCCCCCCTCAATTATGCCTCCACAGCCCCATAAACGTTCCCCCAACTCCACAACCCCAAAACCTCCCCCCGATTTTCCTCCACAACCCCCCGAATTTTCCTCCACAACCTCAAGCCCCCCAAACCTACACCATTGTACCTCCTATTAATTAATTGCGCCACTTTTCGTTCCGTTGTTACCAGGCACGAGCACGGGTAGTCGGGTACCGACGGGTGCCCGGATCCTGCTTTGGGTACTAGAGACCTGCACGGGTCGAAATTTTGCTGCCCGGCCCGGCCCGTGAAGATTTTTTCTCGGCCCGCTCGGCCCGGCCCGTCAAAGTTTTCGGCCCGCCCGGCCCGGCCCGCAAAATTATTCATTTTTTCAGAAAGTGTAAAATTTTAAAAATTCCGAATTTCTTATTGAAATTCGGTTTGAAGGTTCTATGTTGAAATTGCGAAAATTGCGTCAATGATTTGAAATTTGATATTAATTTTTAGTACCAAATTTTGCAATTAACAGTTTAAATTGCTTTTTCCGAATTTTAACAGTTTTAAGTGCTTGTTTCGAATGCTTTGAACCACAGAGTTGTGCTGGACAACATCTGAAATGATAACTTTTTAGCACCTTTCACGAATTAAGAAATGAGCATAAGCATACCGAATATAAAGAGATATATGTAGCATTTACTTAACAATTTAATCGACTATTTGATTTTGATAAAATACACAGTAACATTTATGAAATGAAAATGCTGAAACTTATTGCTGAAAAGCAATGTTAATGTGTACGAAACTTAATTAAGAAACACAAAAATCTGTCAAGCTAAACATTTAAGTTAATCTTCTTTAGTAAAAATTCAAAAAGATAATGGGAGCAGGCTGGAAACTCGGCCCGTGGCCCGGCCCGTGAGCTTCGGCCCGCGGCCCGGCCCGGCCCGTGAAGTTTGGCCGTCGGCCCGCTCGGCCCGGCCTAATGCAGGCCTCTATCGGGTACCCAATATCCAGTTAAAAGCGGACAAAACTGGATAAAGCACAGTGAAAATTTTTGGCTCAGAAATTTTTTAACCAATAAAAACTTTTTCAGGTTCTACAAAATTTTACTAAAGATTATATATATATATATATATATATATATATATATATATATATATATATATATATATATATATATATATATATATATATATATATATATATATATATATATATATATATATATATATATATATATAACTGAAACCGAAAGTAGCACGAAAGCGAAAGTATGGGGAAGACGAATTGGCTCGAGTATTTTTCAAACTTTTTATAATTGTCTATCTTTAATAGTTTTGTTTTTAAAATATTAAACTTACTTTGCTCCAACGGTTTTTTCTTTCATTAAATTCCTGTAGCAGCAAAATTATGTGGAAGTCGATGAATTAATTAAAGCTTAAAATTCACAAGATAAAACAAAAATGCTCGCATAAAATTAGGTAGTGGCCTTTGTCACAGCTTTGAGTTGTTCTCTAAACTGTCAGCATCAGTGCTACCATTGATGGTATCAATACCTACTGACACATCTGGTCTTGAAGTTTAGTGATTCTTATGACACATGCTCAGTTCCTTCACTAATGCCCATCGCTCATTAGATTTCAGTTTTTGTCAACTTTAAAACTTAGTTTCTAAACTGAATTCTCAACTAACGCTCCAAGATTGTTTGCACCGTCAGTTGGTAAAATGTCGAGCATACGAGCTTTTGGATGATACTTTCCGGTATGCGCACACATTTGCAAATTATGCTCATTGGAAAATAGATGACTGAGAAAATTTATACAAGTTGCGAAGAGAGGTTGGTTATTTCAAGTAATATGCTTATTTGTAATAAATGTCCACTAACAGTTTAATAAAAATTGTAACGGGCTTCCTTCTGTCATCAGTTTTACGTATCATACATGGGAACTCCAAAGGCAAAATTGGAAAGGAGTTTTGTTAGTCAGTAGTGCAAAAAATTATAAAAATTAATCTAAATGGAAAATGTCATTAGTTTTAACAGGAAAGTCTATTTATTTCTTGGAATAAAAATCCGCATCCATTTTTCTGGCGCTTGAGCGGGTTTAAGATTTTGCATTTGTTGTGAGTAAATGTAAAGTAAAGTAAAGTAAAGTGTCCGATCACAAAAATTTAGCTTTTAATCCAAAACATTTTTATGTGGGTTCATTAAGAAATTAAAGTTGTGCTCCAGGACTACGTAAAACTTTGTACTTCATGCAGCTTTTGCTTGTTTGCTGGCTCGTGCTGTTCCAATTTCCAGAGATAAGTATATAATTATATCGTTGAAGCTGATCAGAATTGTTATCGGATTTACATTTACAGTGGAAAAGCTTTCTAAAATTTGTTTACATTTAAGGGTTACAGGAACCTTACAGCACAAGATGGTACGAAACTCAGAAAAGTGCTGAACTGAGAGAGTTATCAAATAAAAACCAAAGTCGTCTGTATCAGTATCAGCTTCCAATACCCTGCAATTAATTAGAAGTCACTATAATCCCATTTAAGTCTTTCAAACGCCATTAAAATACCTTAGGAATGAAAATCTATCCAACCTAAGCTCAATTTGAATAAGGCACCCGGAAAACTGTAAATTATAAAATGATCATTCTTGAAAATTGTGTTAAAAATTTCTCAGGTACCCGGAAGTGCTCGGATACCAGGGTACCCGGGTAGTGTCACATTTTAGCCAGTAGGACGACGCTAAATGAGTGGTGAGTAGTGTTGTTGCCCGGACGGTATTTTGACTCGGCCGGCCGGACCCGGCCGGCCGAACTTGTAAACCCGGCCGGCCGGGTGATGCAAACCGGCCGGCCGGCCGGGCCTGTCAAAAAGGCCAGTACCAGTTTTGCCCTATTTTTCGTGTATTTTGCAAAATATTTAGCATTAATTGATTCATACAGTTACTCCTGGTTATGTATGACAGATGAAATCAAGTATTATCCTTTTTCCAAAGACCGGCCGGCCGGCCGGCTGCATCTGACCCGGCCGGGCGGCCGGATTGTTGGCATAGTGGGCCGGCCGGCCGGCCAACAACTCTAGTGGTGAGACACTATCGATGTACGAATGTCATGCAGGTGGATATAAGTCCTCTCCTTTTTAGGGCATTAATGCAGTAATAACAGATGAAGAATCGTTGGAAGTTGTAACATCCCAATTTTTCTGCCGAATTCACTGAAAAGGGAAAGTTTTGGATTTAATAAGCTTTTCCATAAAGCCTCAATTGGAACCAGAACTTTTATCTAAAACAGTGTGCTGAAACCGCAACTGAAAAGATCGAATCTATAAGTGATTTTTCCGAATCTTTCAATAAGTTCTAGTATTATAAGTTCTTCAATATTCAGAAGCGCCAACTTCTCCAACAAATCATCTAGAACAAGATGATCTATATATCAATTGTCCTCATTTAAACTTTGCTAAAACCACCAAGCAAGCAACAAGCAACAAGCAAAACAGGAAAGAACTTTAGAGCATTTGGAATACAAAAACAACACTTGCTCTTGCTTTTCTCTGGCTACCAGTTTTTGCTGATTCTGTGGGTTTATTAAAATCTCGGTGATTCTAAAAATCTGAAATCGAAAATCTAAAAATCTGAAACTTCTCGTGAAGGTATTTACTGTTTGTTTTTTAAACAATTATTTAGGCAACTGGAAGAAGAATGATCAATTCATCACTACAGCTTAGCTTATCTACATTCCATGTTGTTTATCTATCTGTGACTGATCTGACAATTCTTTGCAGTATGGCAGCATATGCTATGGTCTTGCGGATATTATGGAGATATAGAGGAACCACGTTTAGCAATTCATTCTATAAACTTTTGATCCCTCTGGGTTTGGGAGATATGACACTGCAAGTAATACATGTGACCTACACAACTTACGTGGCATTGACTAGCTTTTCGGCTGTTCCACTTTTAATTCATAAGATTGTTGGCTTCATATATCTGTTGGCAGCAGAATCAATCAGTTGTGGTATTGTATCTGTGTGCTTTAACAGATTAGCCGCTGTTTCATTGCTTCACCGTTATAACTTGTGGTGCACACACCACGTTACCAGAGCCCAAATAGCCCTGAGTAGTAGCTTTGCATTATTTGTTGCAATAAGTATGTCAATTATAGGGTGCTATGAAATGAGTGAGAACGGTTACATGTTAAGATTAATTTGTCTTGAAAAGTCGTCATCAGTGGATATTAGCATGAAATTAATAGAAATTCAGAGTATGATATGCTCTTTGGTTCCTTTTGTTTGTGGAGTGCTTACCATGTGCTTTTTACAGAGACAGGCATATCGAAGTGTGCTAAAACATGACAGGAAAGAAAAATCGATTATGATTCAATTTGGTGTTGTGTCATTGTTCTTTATATTATCAGTTTTTTCTTACTGGCTAACTGCAAGCCTGCAGCTTAACAAAATTATTTCACATGAAGTTGGGGAAGGGCTGTCTGGCTTGGCACAAACAGCTACTGTTTGCATGAATCCATATGTATACATTGCATTTAGTTCTGATATCCGATCACATTTGTTTAATAACCACACTACAACTGTAACAAAAGTTTCAAACAAGTGGCATTCTAGTACTAAGCTGTGATAGTAGTAGGACAGATACAGTCAAAACAGCCACAAGTCCACGGATCCCGGAGGATACGATGATATCAGTTAGAGAAATGAAAATCAAACATGGACACCCAAAGTCAGACCAACCTTAATCGCGCAACCGGTTTCGACGCTCCACCGGGGGCATCTTCTTCAGGCGATTCTTCTGTATATCTGGCGGAGATTAAGGGGTGCCCCTCCCAGTATGTTGGAGAAAGCGGAAATCCTCTCTCCATCAGGTTTAACAACCACAGGTGTGACATTCGAAAAATGGATGCTAATAAACCTCTTTCGTGTGATTTCAGGAACCATACCCATACATTAGATCAATTATTAGTAACTGTATTGGATTTTTCTGACGACGAAACTATTCGGAAGAAGAAAGAAAAGTGGTGGATTAGTCAACTATTTTCTGACCATCCTTTTGGAATCAACTGGGAGCACGTTCTCCGTCACAACAAATCCCCACCCCCCGGGTCCAGGTTTACTAGCATCCATTTGGACTCTGTCGACAACAACAACATCAATAACAGTGGTACCGACCCTCCCGGCAGTTCCGGTCCTCCGGTCCCCCCAGTCCCTGTCTCCCTGCCTCCTGCCGACCCTCCCGGCAATTTTGGTCCTCCGGTCCCCCCAGATCTTTCCCGTCTGGCCCCAGGAGCCCCAACCCTAGAGAACTTTGAAATTTTCCTTCCCTCCCGAAATTGGATCCCCCGCTATATGACCCCTCAGGAACGACAGCAGCGTGTGAAGAATCGCCTGAAGAAGATGCCCCCGGTGGAGCGTCGAAACCGGTTGCGTGATTAAGGTTGGTCTGACTTTGGGTGTCCATGTTTGATTTTCATTTCTCTAAGCTGTGATAGTAAATATAAAAAAATTAATTGATGGTCAGTATCTGGATTGGTTGCTTTGGTTTGGAAAGGGGGCTCCACAATGACACTCTGCTTTCACTTTCACTATCCTAAGATCGGGGTTTTTCAACATCATTGCTGAATATTACTTTAGATCATCGATTTAAAATCGACGAAATTCCACGTGATTAAACAATGAAAATTAGACATAGCTAATTGCACTAGCCTATGCTATGGCTGGTTTACCAAACTAGTCAGCTGTTGATGATATGTGAGTGTAATGTGCTGTGTTTAGTAGAGGAGTGTAACCATTTTTCGTTTATACTATTCTTATAGTTGTTCACCTTCTTGCTGCATTTTGTGATTTGGCTACTTCTTTCTGTTGGAATATGTTCTAGCTTAATTTGTGTGAAAAGGTTATACGTTATGTCTAAAATAATCTTTGTATTCTATTTCTAATTTGTTCGACAGGCACTTACTAAGTGAGATAGTTCAGAATAGAACCTGCAGAATCGAAATCCACTGATTTACGTATCTGGTGATAGGCAATCCCTGCAAAGTGACTGAAATTTTGTCCATTTCCTGATCTCAGTTCCCTCACCCCTAATTGTCTTTTAGGACAGGTACGTATGTTTTGTCATGAAGACCCAAAGGCCAGGGGAATCGATTCGTTGCTATATCTCAGAATTGGAGAAATGACATTACGACTAAAAATTGGCATCGCTGACAAAACATATTTCCTGTTGGCGCTATTTTTGTCAATCATTCCCCAACATAATACCTACCAAACTCTACGTATTATTGAAAAACTGGACCCTCGGGACTCCAAGTTTGCAGAGTACTATAGCCTTCGCTACACAAGGCCGCTCTACCAAGATTCTGATGAATAAATGATTCCAGATGACTCTGCTGATTATAATGATGATGATGATGATGATGATGATTATATAAATTTTTGAAGCCGGTTCCTATAAAACCGAAAAAATTTATAGGGGTTCCTGACGAGAAATACAGGAAATGCATGGCTGGGTCGAGCAACAAATACGAAGCTTACATTTTGGGAGGGGGAGCAAAGGAATAAACAAGGTATGCCGGGTGCATTGTATAGAAGATTATATGTATGCTTATGCCGCCGTCTTCAGCACAGTATTACCAGATTCCAGGGGCCTACTAAATACTAATAATCACTCTATATTTCAAACAACACATTAAATTTTTCCAATTTTATGATCTATCAACAACACAGTTCAGCAGTTTTATTTAATTATCCTATTTTCTCTTACTTAACCTTAGCCGGTGATCAGATAATGGCTGGTGACAAGTTATTGGCACACCTTGCGTGGGATTTGACGGGCTGGCGTTGAAATTTTTGATTAAGCAATTATTCGAAGACGAACACAGCTATACTTACACCACAATGAGCGTACCAGCGCCCTTGGCCTTGGCTGCTCTAGGAAAAATTGCTAAGGGAGGGACTAAGGAGGGACTTTATGCTATGCGTGCTAAAACAGGGTCCTGCTGACACCGGCAGTCCTTGCCCAGTTTATGTTGGGGTGGGGAACAAAAACACAATATAATACACGGGAGCAAATTGTTATTGTTTAAATAGCTCGGCAGTCGGCAGTTCTTATGGTTGCTGCGGTTTCATCGTTGCGTTCCTGGCATTGTCCACTCACAACGAAATCAAACCTGATTGTCCTGTGCTGTAAAAAGTCACAGTAGTATGTGAACAACCAGAAGATATGTTCAGTTGTGAACATAATTTTTACTAGCAACGATTACGAAAACAACGTCTCGTAGTTGTCAAATTTCTTAGTGTTAACACCTGATGATCTTTTTAGAGGAACTCGAACTTATCCAATTAGTGATCCATTTAAACAGGGTGTCATTTGACATTTCTTAATTTCAAAAGCACAATACCTCCGTCGCTGAAACCACCCAAACTTATCCGTCGTGCTATCTAATTTATTATTACTAAGAGTAAAGCTACTACTAAATAATTTTTTCAAACGTCCAAACGAGAAAATTGCCGACCGTGAAAATTAAAAAGTCAGCGTTTTGCTGGCGGTTGAGAAAAATTAAAAGACATTCGTGCTGACGGGAGTGTCGAAGACTGTCCTTTCATGTTTGCCGAATATTGCATGCTGAGATAATTTTGGAGGGGTAATCTTTTGGAAGATGCAAGCTGAAGGGGGGGGGGGGTCCACTTTTGGGTCATTTTTCCGACTTTCTTCGATCTCGCTGATTTTCACATATGTTATTATCCAAATGGTATATTTTAACGAGTTCTTAAAATTAAAGTCGTAACTCTTACGGTTGTCGAGTAATTTCACCTCAAAGTTGACATTTCATGTGTTAAACATAGGAATTTCAAAAAGTTCTCATTTTTTTGCGTGCCCCAAAAAAATCTCCCGACAAACGTTAATGAATCTGGACAAATTATGCATTAAAATAACGCTAAAATATTTAACTGCGGTACCCTGGAACTAGAATTTTAATATTTCCTATGTTTCGCACATGAAATCTCAACTTTGAGGTGAAATTGCTCGACAGCCGTAAGAGTTACGACTTTAATTTTAAAAACTCGTTAAAATATACCATTTGGATAATATAAAATATGTGCAAATAAGCGAGATCGGAGAAAGTCGAAAAATGACCCAAAAATGTGCCAAGTATCAGCGAGATCAAAGTGTGAAGACCAATATCAGGCAGGCATCGTTTGGAATGTTCTTGATTCATTGCTTTGATTCAGTTTTGAGTCATCACTTCAAAATTTTGACTATAAGGCCCAATTTCTTTAAAGATTAAAAGGCTTAGATTAAAATTAATCTGCACTAAGGAAATAGCACCTCGGATTAAACGGATTAAAATTTAAGGGGGGCTACCAATTTCACTAAAAGTTCGATGTTGGAAAAGCTAGCTAGTCTTTTGGCACCTAGTAGTTTTAGGTTTAGTGTAAAATAGTTTAAAGTTTGAAAGAATTCCATGCAAAGTCCTGTGGAGCCATTAGAAGTTGGTGTTGTCGGTCCAATGCTCGACATGACACGTACACAAGCTTCGCCTCGCCCTGATCGCTATGCGCAAGGTACGGTACCCAAATTTTCCAGAACTTAGTTCTGACATATATCGCTTTGATATCATACAAAACAATCCTTAGACCAGTGAATACTTTTCTGTGAGATACAATCAAAGTGCGAAAAATTGGGTGTTGTAGGTCTATAAGGGTGGAGGCTAACTAACGTCTAATGAGCTGTGGTTTATCAAATGAACCCAACTATGCTCCAATTAATACCCCGAGTATGTGTTTTTACTTTTGTAAAAATGACGTGATTTCGTTAATCCCTGCGTTCGCAGTGCTAGATTACATTATCGATATTGTCGCTGTTATTTGGTGCCATATCGAAGATGTGAACCAATTACTCCAAAGTACTGTGGCAGAATCGGTTGAAACTTTGCGCATTACAGGTCCCAAGATGTGCAGAAAGCTATGTCACTTCAATGTTTAGAAATGCTAGATTGATTTCTCGAAGTATGAATGGCGATCGCTCCAAAAAGCTCTAAGACAGTTGTAAGCGCATACTGAACAAAGGAAGCATCATAGCGAAAAACGGATTTCATATTCGGAATCAGCAGGTCAAATAACCCCTATAAGCCCCTTTTCGGCAAAATCGGAGACAAAGATTTTTTGACCCCACTTTTACTGCGCTTAGATAGCTTTTCAGGCCTAAAAATAAGGGTTATTTCTTAACAAAATGTTTGCTAGCACACTAATCAGAAAACCAAAGTCCTCGAAACTTACAGTTTGCCCCTATTAGAGCCTAGTAAAAAGCTGGGGTAGGCTAGGGGCTGTCAATTTTATTAGATCGAAAACGGCGCACGGTCACATCGCAACTTTTTGCCAAATTTCAAACTTTGTGCTGTTATAGCTCAAGAAGGAAGCAACGCTCGAAGCCGGAATACCTTTAATATTTAGCACTAGTAACAGATAAGATTTATGGCTAAAAGTTTCAGAATTGGTCAAACCGTTAATCCACCAGAGCTGAAAAAGCCTTTTTGAAAAATCCCATTTTTCGCACCAAAATTTATTGTCCTGCCAAAACAGTGTATGCGAGATATATTGTTGCCCACCCTAAACTTTTTTACTTTGATATGCTGGCTAACGTTGGGGGGAAAGTAGCTCTCTCCGACGATGTCGTGCCAACCCGTTCGTAGCCCTCCCTTAATCCAGCGAGTTAAGCGAGTTAAACGGATTAAATTTAATCCTATTTCTTTAAAGCACCTAGGACTAAAATTTTAATCAATCCTGTTTCTTTATTCACACTTCGGATTAAAAAATCAACGAGTTAATTTTAATCCGTTCAATCTTCCTCCTGCATTTTCAACTAGTTTTTAATCCTCATGCAGCTACGCGGATTAAACGGATTAAAAGTTAGCGGATTAAAAATTTTAATCGCTGTTTCTTTAATGGCGTATTAAATGGATCAACTCGTTTAATCCGCGGATTAAAAATGGTCGGATTAAACGAGTCAACTTTAAACCGTTTAATCTGTTTAATCCAGCATTAAAGAATAGTAACTAAAATTTTAATCCGACTGATTTGTAATCCATTTAATCCGATCATTTTCATCTTTAAAGAAATAGACCCTAAGCAACATACTTCCAACATAGTACAGTAGCTAATTTTATCCAAGCAAGCAATCCTTTAATAAAGTTAGCTATGTTTTTCATGTGCGGTTATAACGAAAACAGTTTAGAAACAACTTCGACCTAATTTGGGTTTTCTTAATTCTAAGCAATCCTATCCTAATCACAAATTTCAAATGTTAAAATAAGGAGATGTTTTATCAGTAAACCGTTTCATCAAGGTGATTCAAGAAGCGCGCACTTCAAAAAGCTTAGTATAAACGCAGGTTGCTCTGTTTTGTCATTATTTTAAGCTATGACTTTTTCGCTTTCTGCTCCATAAAGCTGCCACTCTAGTGGTAGTAATGGCTTGTCGGTGGATGATGCAGTCAGTTTTCATTGGCTCGAACCTTTCGTTTGCATTACCTGATCTTCGGTTGTTTTTCCATGTATTCAAGACCTAACGACAATGGACACGTGTATAATGTATACTTCCAACTTTACGACAAACTAAAAAAGAAGGAAGCGCAAATTCTACGACAATTTGAAAAATAAAGGCTCTGGTGAACCAAATTTCTAAAGTTCACAGCTTTGAAGACAATTTTCAAACAACGCTGTTACGCTGGTTTCCAAACAGTTAGTTGTTACATAAGGCAGCTCTCCGACGATTTAATTTTTTGTTTGTCCACGTGAGTGTGACTTGCCGCGCTCTATACTATACATTCTACATGTGTGCAAGGGTTTACCCGTCCAAGACCTACGCGTAGATGGGAGAAAGAGACAAGGGAATACCCCAACTTAGAGGCCCAACGAAAATACATGTCTACATTTACATGGTCAGAAATGTAGACGTGTAGACCCCAGACCACACCTGAAAGAGATGAGAGACACAGACAGACCGACAGCAGCCCCAAAAAATGTGTCCATCTACATGTCCACAGGTGCAAACATGTACACATGTGTAGATGTATGCCTACCCTAGAGCGCATTCAGCTCTAACCACTCTTGCAATCTGGTTTACACCAAACTCCTGCAGAGCCAGACTCCCACTTTCTATCTATACATATACATATATATATATATATATATATATATATATATATATATATATATATATATACATGTATACATGTGTCCATGTATACATGTGTAAACATGTATACATGTGTCAACATGTATACATGTGTCAACATGTATACATGTGTCAACATGTATACATGTGTCAACATGTATACATGTGTCAACATCATGTATCATGTATCATGTATCATGTGTCAACATCATGTATATATACATGTGTCACCATGTATACATGTGTCAACATGTATACATGTGTCAACATATTGACATGTTGACATGTTGACACATGTGTCAACATGTTGACACATGTTGACAACATGTTGACACATGTGTCAACATGTGTCAACATGTATACATGTGTCAACATCATGTATCATGTATCATGTATCATGTGTCAACATCATGACACATGTATACATGTGTCAACATCATGTATATATACATGTGTCACCATGTATACATGTGTCAACATGTATACATGTGTCAACATATATACATGTGTCAACATGTATACATGTGTCAACATCATGTATATATACATGTGTCACCATGTATACATGTGTCAACATGTATACATGTGTCAACATGTATACATGTGTCAACATGTAAATGTACACATAAATAGTGGCTGTCTGGCTCTGGGGATGTTCGGTGTGATCCATATTGCTAGAGCTCAATGCTCACTAGGACAAGTGTACTCCTATACATGTGTACATGTTTACACATTCCGACATGTATGTGGACACATTTTTGGGCTATTGTCGGTCTTTCTCTCCAAAGTCTCTGTCTCTCCGAAGTCTCTATGCTTTGGGAAGTCTGCATGTCTACCTGTCATGTAGAATGTGTAGTTTAGAGCATGGTAGGACACACTCACGGAAGCACAAACAAGATGGTAACCAACACAATTTAAACCAGGACACGCACAATAAAAAACGACACAGCGTCCACATCTCTCCCCCCTCAGAAAATTTGTCGTAATCAGTTTACGACACCACTTATACCTTTGCATTCTACATTTCTAGTCTGAATACACCAACAACTAACCTGATCTTCAATTATTATCATTATTATCATTATCTGATTGAGCACGGTAAGGGCGCTCAATAGTAAACCTTTGACGAATATTTATCCAATAGCCAAAAGACTGCAATGCTCCTGCAAAAACCCATTTAAAACATCAAGTTTTTTTAATGTTTAATGCCAGAGTACAGGATAACAATAACAAAGCATTGTGGTACCAAAATATAATACTAGTGACCTGCAACTCAAAAGACACAGCAGAGCCGATTGTCCGGCTACTTAAGCTGAGCCTTTCACATATATAGAGAAGTCGCATTCTGTTAAAAGCATTTTCTTAAAAACAGCAGTATTAGCAGCATTCACCACACAATTAGGTAAATTGTTCCAAATTGTACAGACACGATTTGAAAAGAAGTTTTGACGACATATTACTCGGGCACGCTTCTTAAATAATTTAAAGTTATTACCGCGACTATTTGGATTAGTGGACAATTCGAAGAAGTGATCAAACGGTAAATCAACAAGCTGATGAATAATTTTGTAAGTAAAAATTAGGTCTTTTACTAGACGGCGTTTTTCCAAGCTTTCCAAGTTTAACTTCGCCAAACGTTCACAGTATGTTAAAGAAGAGAAACCAGCTAATCTTTTAGTGAACCGTCTTTGTACATTTTCAATAAGGTCAATATCTTTAACGTAATACGGTGACCATACTTCAGAAGCATATTCTAGTTTAGGTCTAACATAAATCTTGAATAACTTAACCAAAAATATTGGATCACGAGAAACAAAACATTTAAATATTAGATTTACAGTTCTATATGCTTTGGCCACAATTTCTGCATAATATCGATCAAACTTTAAGTTTGTTTGCATAATTACACCAAGATCCCGAACCTGCTTTACAGATTCTAACGGGCGATTATTAATGTGATATACATGTAGAGGATTATTATTACCGATGTGTAAAACAGCACATTTAGAAACAGCAACGTCAAGTTGCATTTCCATAAGCCAGTTTGAAAGTCTAATGAGATCATCTTGTAATAGTTGAGTAACCGATTTCAATTTGATTTCTAAGTATAGTTTGGAGTCATCTGCGTACAACTTTAACTTAGAATTTCGAACTACGGTTTCTATATCGTTTATGTAAATAAGAAATAAAATCGGACCTAAAATACTACCTTGTGGTACGCCTGAGCTTATATTAGCAAAACTTGATCGGTTTCCGTTAAGTTCAACAAATATTGCTCAAATAATCTTTTAGCCATTCCATGACAGAATTTGGAAGCTTAAGTGGGGCTAGTTTGGTGAGCAACTTTTTGTGACAAACACTGTCAAAAGCTTTTGCAAGATCCATATAAATAACATCGACACATTCGTTACAGTCGGTAGCTTTAGTCCAATCGTTTAAACATTGCAGCAGTTGGCCAACGGTGGAGCGATTTTTGAGAAAACCATGCTGAAGCAAAGAGATAAATTTATTTTGCTGAAGGTACGAGATCAAGCAGTTTGCAACTATAGACTCCATATACTTACTGAAACTGATTAATAAAGTTATGGGCCTATAATTACTAACCACAGATCTGTCACCTTTTTTAAAAACAGGAATAATTTTAGCGATTTTCCAGTCCAGAGGCAATTTACCAAGCGCAAGAGAAACCCTAAATAAAGTAGAGAGAGGTATGCACAAGGATAGAGCTAATTTTTTTGTAAAGAACTGAGGTAATTCGTCGTAGCCAGCACTTGACTTATTTTTTGCATCGTATAGACACTCATAAACCGACTGCTCCGTGAACTTTATTTCAGCGAACGGAGAAATTTGCTGTTTCGCAGTGCAATTAATTTCGTGACCGTTGTCTTCAGTAAAAACAGATTTAAAGAAATCATTAAACATTTGGGACTTTTCAAGATCATTTGTAGCTAACGTGTTCTGAGATATTTGCAAACAAGGAATATCTACTTTGCATTTTAACTTTGATTTCAGAAAACGCCGAAATTGGCCATCATTTTTGGAATTTGCAACTTTGGTCTCCGCAAAGAGACAATCACGTCTGCACAACTCCCTGGTCAAGTTACTGGACTGTTTCCACTTTAACTTATTTAGATCCGTAGGAAAATTTCTAAACTTACGGTATAGCCGTTTCTGTTCCAAAAATGACTTTTTTGTTTCAGACGAAAATTTATGACTATGGACACTACGCTTTTGGTTTAACAGAGGGACGTACTGTTCAATTTCAAAATTTAAATATTTTATTAAGACTTGCCAAACATCGTCTACCGTTACGCAAGAACTGAAAGCATCAGGCCAAGAAATGTTCAATAAATACCTATTGATCTCATTAAAATTTGCATTATGGAAATTTCTAACTTTAACGCTGCCAACTGAGTCCTCGACGCCCATGTGCACCCATCCAGTAATAATATTATGATCAGAGTTACAAAAGGGAGCATCAATATCAACAGCAGACACTAGATTAGGCTCATTCGCGAATACTAAATCCAAAATGTTTCCAAGTACATGATTAGACATGAATACATGTTGCTCAAAACCAAGGCCTAACAATATATTAGCAAACATATAGTCAGTTTCAGACAAAAGTAAGGTATCGATATCCCACTTTATGTTTTATGTGTGGGTAATTGAAATCCCCCAATAATACGGACGGGGACGACCCGTTATTGTTATCTTGAATGTGAGAACATAAGGTATTTGTGGAATCTTTGAAATTTTGGCTAGGATTCCGATAATATAATCCAATATTTAATGTTTCGCTTGATCCTTTTATATAAATGTTTACATATAGTGATTCGAAAAACTCGTTTTGGGTAATCTGAAGAATTTTAATAGAAAACAATTTTGGAACTAAAATCATCACACCCCCACCATTACCACGTCTGCACATACTATCCGCACGAACAGCATTGTGCGTATTCAATATATCGCCCAAAGTTACATCATTCAAATCCGTCCTTAGCCAAGTTTCAGTAATAGCAAAGATTGCATCTACCTCTAAAGAAACTAAGTGTTGCAAGATCCTGGACGTGCGTGAAGACAAGTGGCGAAAACAAGATAAGTTTTGCAGTTGCTGTATTCTAAATTCTTAATTTGTGAAAGGAGGTGTTTCCGGGAATTTAGGAACGCAGCTGCACATACACGTTCCACAGATTAGATTAGCTTTGTGTACTTTTTGAGTTTTATCCAGATTCAAAAATCATAATTGGTTTTTGTCGTTCTAGCGATAAAAGTCAATAGATACTTACGTGTATGGTCGATTTGGACGAAATGAGCGCAATATCATCGAAAGATAAGGAAGAAAAGCGTAGTTGCAACGGGGGGTCTGGGGGGCGGAGCCCCCCAGAAGCTGGAAATTTTTTAAAAATCGGTAAAAAACCACAATGGAAACAGTTGAACCTCTTGATTTTGTAAACCATATTTTCTTTTGAAACGGTGCTAGAGATTTAATGCAGCATTGCAGCTTAAAGTAAATAATGTGGTAAACTAATATAATAATAAGTATGTACGTATATATATACCATATATATACTTATACATATACTAGAGGATTACAAAAGAAAAAGGACACAAGCACAGAGGTAGGACGCCGAAGTTTTGAAAAAATGAATGAAAAGACAAGCGCGCCGCAGGCGCAAAATTTTTTCAGGAAACGGTCTTCTGTAGTTCAAAACTTTTAAAGAAATTAGTAAAATTTTGCTTCTGAATCTCAAAATTTCGGTGTGTTTTTAAGTGTGTTTTTCTAAGAAAAAGTGTGTTTTTCTAAGAAAAAGTGTGCGAAAACACAGTAAAAAACACAAAAAACCATGCTTTACATATTCACATATATATCATTTGGAAAGCTGAAAATTACAAAACTCAAATATGGAATAGCAGCCAATGGAGCACAACTGCAACTCAAGAATGATTTTTTTTGTTAATTTACAATGGCGGATTGATGGATAATGGGATCTTTTTCTATAGACAGGAATCGCAATTCCGTAAACGGTGGAACAAAGCTAAGTTCGATTGCATTTATTTTTCCAGTGTCTTTAATTTTTACGAGACTTCAATCGTTTGCAAAGTTCCAAAGCATTGATAACTGCGTAAGAGCAATATAAGTAAGCACTAGTCAGATAATTATAAGGTCAGATCATTTAGAAGAATACTGAGTATATATAGTAAGATGCTTAGTATAGGAATAAGTCAAAGTGGTCAGTTTACTTTGCAAATCCTTGTTAGTTATCAATATTTGCTTGACGCACCCGCACAAGCCTAGCATAGCTGGAAGAGACACCTATGCAGAATTCGGCCACAAACACGAAACTTTGGATCCTTCGGATCCCTTACAGAACGACATGTCTACTCAGACAGTCGTGTCTAAAAGAACATGGTGCAGCTGCACCAGAATCCACCCCTCCCTCCCAATATAATTTCTTATGTGATGTCCGAGATTTGCAAGGATTTGGCCGCCTTGGAGGGGAAACCCTTCTGGGTGGAGCCAATGGGTGAGCACGAATGCACAGCTAGCAGCGTGTTCACTTCTGCTGCGGCAGTAGCCTTGATGACGCCTCGGATAATTGCAGAAAGCAATTATTCAGTGCCGGATTTTCCTCCCCTCACCTATTTTAAACAACTAAATTGGATCCGGCACTACCCCTGCAGGCGAAAGCGACTGGGGTGTGGCACATAGCGAAAAAAGTGTTGCAAGTCACAGAACTTATTTACAATACTGCGCGCATTCATTAATACAAACTTAGTCAATTGGCTGGCTCTGGCTGTAGATCTTTTCCCGGCTTACTCATAATTTTGCCACCACGGATAACCAAATTCTCTTCACCTTTTGCCCTTCGAGACTTCAACTCAGCGACCAGAGATTTGTTGGCCAAACGTTCCTTGTAGGTTAAGTCCTCCCGAACGAAAGGCTTAAAGGAGGCATTTTTCATGGACGATTGATTCTGCATCCAGGCTGTAGCACCCGCCAGAAAACTGCGCCGTTCCGCAATAAGTCGATCCTTAAAACAGACTTTGATGATTCTAGGGTAAGCCTGATTCTTCCGACCGTCGCGAAAGTTCGACTGAATCGCTTCTGGTGGGATTTTGAGGTCATTGCAGATTCTGGAAAGATCCGCTACATCGTCCCTATTTTGTGCCATATCATCCGACTTACTTTCAGGCCACCCCACGATGACAAGATTGTTCTTCTTCTCTTTCTTCTCAAGCAGCTCACTTACAACCTCTGTAGCCGCCCTGGTAGCAGCCTTTACACACTGCTCCATAAGGTCTGACATGAACTTCTTAAATGGGTCACTGGCTAGAATATCCAAAACGTTTGCAGCCTGGGTCGGGTTAGGTTCGGGGACAGTACCGACACTATGCATAAAGACTGTACCAGACGGGCTATGGGTAGTAAGTTTAGCCCGGATCTGTGGAGTTAGGGAAGGAAGGCAGGACAGACACACGTAATTTCCCGGGTTTTCATTAATACATTTACTCAAAGTCGCAACGTCAAGGCCGAGACATTAGTATTGAATAAATACATCACAAAGACTGCACTGAACCATGCAGGCATGGTCAGATTGACCGCAATGGCATTTGTCTTTGGCGGGCGGTTTTGACACGCTTCCAGTATTGGGTTGTTTTATCATGGTGTAAGCCGGCAGAATAACAGTTTAGGCAAAAATGAATAAGAAAATAGGAAGGAACAACTCAGAATTCGAAAATTACAGTTACGTAAAATCGAAGGTTAGCGAAAGATTCGAGCAGTTAAAACGGTTAGTAACTAGTCAAACAGTGAATGCACAAACACAGATTCGTAAAAATCGATAATCTAGACGCAAGCAGAGTGCGAAAAATGCGACTAGACAGTTCGCTGGAAACTGGAAACTGAAGCTCTAAATGTTATTCCTAATGCGAAACTTTTTATTCCTGCTGGAGCAGGAATGTATAAAAAGAAAATTACTATGTTTAGTTCATCATGAGTCATTTCTCTATTCGGATGCCCTATCTTCAACAGAGGGCTAGCTTAGGTGAATTTTTTGATTGCAGATTATGCAAATTAGGTTTAGAAACTATTTAAGCAGCTGAATTCACAGCCTTCACGCAGTCTTTGGCTGTCAGCAATCTAAACGATTGCAGTTTTTTTGAGCACCTGTGTAGCTTGGGAGCTGCACATGGGTGCATTAGATAAGCAAGGTACTAGCTTGCGCTGGCTTTCATGGCGGCCCAAATATGGCATGGCAAGCATAGGCCTGTTCTCAGTTCTCACTGATCTAATGTAGTTCAGCGAAAATCAAATTTCGCTGAAGAAGGACAAGTGACAAACTCTAGTACTGGGAAGGTTTTGTTTTTCTATTTATATATTTGGAATGAAAGTGTATATATGTATCTATAGATACTTATTGCATGTCTGACCTGCTAAGAAATCGCAAATACCGTAGAGGATAGCTTAATATCGAAATAAATAATTGAAGACATGTCAGGAGAAAGGGTAGAACGTCACGGAAGCTGAAACCTTTGCTGGAGTTCCTATCGTTTAATGGGACAAGGATCAAAAACGGTTCTAGCAGTAGAATAATAACGGGTCTACAAAGGAATATTGCCCTTTTGGGGCCTACTTGTTGATTTACTTAGATATTTTTAGGTAGTGGTCAGTTGCACTTGTCTTACTAAAACCAAGAGTACATGATATAAGAGTGTGCCACTATTAATTCATTGTCACTTCAGTTTGGATACGAACTCCTTCTAGCTTGGTGCGACTGTAGCCTCGGTAGCTCAGTTGGCAGAGCGTCGGAGCGTTAATCCTAAAGTCGTGCCACTATTAATTCATTGTCACTTCAGTTTGGATACGAACTCCTTCTAGCTTGGTGCGACTGTAGCCTCGGTAGCTCAGTTGGCAGAGCGTCGGAGCGTTAATCCGAAAGTCGTGGGTTCGAGTCCCACCCGAGGCCCGAATTTTTCGGGTCTCAGGTGCTGAAGTGGCAATTTCATTTCTTACACACTCTATGTTATCAGAGCAAAAACTATGTTCTGCTCGCAAACGGCCCAACCCCCCCGCAAATCAGACCCATCACTTCAAAGAATTTCGTGCGCTATGTTTGTGTTCTAAAGCTCGAAGCAGGCACAAAATTCGCGCACGCACTGCTTGTGTTTTCGAGCTTAAGCACATAAACATAGAGCGAGTGAGCGTACCCCCGTTTCGACTAGGTACTGATTTGCGGGGAGGCACTAGGGTCTGATTTGCGGGGTGGGCCGTTAGCGAACAGAGCATAGTTTTTCTCTGATTAGAGAGAGCTTGCCTAGTGGCATACTCTTATCATTATGCACTCTTGCTAAAACTAAACAAGATCTCCGTGTTCAGTACTACTTACTGTCTTTAAATTTAAAATCTTTTAAATTTTGAAAGGCGGCAATTGCCTTGTTAAAGTTTAAGCGGTCTGCAAAAAATAAAAAATTCTCTAGTTTGGGAAAGTTTCTTGGTCGTTTTAATCAGTTTTTATATGGAACCTTAGACATTATGCAATCATAGCATCTATTTGCTATGCATTTAATTTGCTGAACAAAATGTGAAATTGCTTGATTACTAGGTTGTGTTTAACTTAACTGAAATACGACTCCTTCAAAAAGACAATGGAAACAAACTATGAATTTCTACAGAAATTTTTGTCGTCTGGTACTCCTCCACAGAATTCGCAGGTTCTCTGACTCTCTGTTATAAAATGGTGTGAAAACATCCTCTAACATTATATTTACAAGCCAACACAAGAAGGATTTTGTTTTAGGAAGCACAGATACCCACACATACTATACAATTAAATATTCCTGTGCGGTAACGGTCACATTTTCTAATGGCATACTAAGTAAGTTGCTTGTTACGATTGTATTGTCGCTTATTTCACAACACATGTATTGCTAAATCTGACTTTCCTAGAATAGAACGCGAATAATGCTGAAATGACCACCGGAGTGTTTTGTAATATTAATAATTGTGGTCTACGGCGTTAAATGAACTAGTCATAACCGGTTGATTAAATTTTATATTCCCAAAGAGAAAATTGGCACATTTGTTTCAGCACTGACTGAAACTTTCATCTCATCTAATTTTATATTTTATTAACTCGAAAGTAATTTCACAATTTCAGGTCTCGGGCAGATGCTCCCCTATTTGCGTGACAGTAGGCGTACCGTATTACTGAACATACTGAATTCCGTTGCAAATAATTATCATTTGCACGGTTCTCTTTTATAGTTTAGTCTGGGATCGTAGAGGGAATCTGGGATGGTTAATTGCCATCAGTAGGCATAATCTAGAAACGTTTAAGGTTCTATTAGTAAAGGGTTTACGTGTGCAATGGTTTTGGAGACAAAACATTAGTGCTACATAGTGAGCAATCTCATAAATAGGCTCCTAGGAGGGTACTACGAAGGTGTCCAGTAAAAGGCTAGGAAGTAGCTTGGAGACCACATAAATCTGTATCATAAAGACTCCTCCCTAACTAGCGCTGCCACAAAAGAGAAAAGTTATTGGCCCGGACCTATGCCACTACCATAACCGACAACCATGTCAACCTAGTTTTCTAGAAACTTCAATGTCAGGACAGTGCCGAAGTCAAACCCAAATGTTAGCTTCTACAGGCTTGCAAAAAGGTTGCTTCCTTTTGAAGTCACCATCCTGCTAAGCGTTAATCTTTCTGAAATGCTGATTCGAAACTTTGTTATCAAAATAATCTGGTAGTAGTCGTACAATCCTATCCTGCTCACTGGATGAAATAGCTAAGGACGCTGGCAATGATAGGGTTGCCTACACGCGGTATGTAAACCACTTAGCTACAGAGCAAACATTTATCGTGTAGATATTACGCAGATTATTAGTAGTTGTAGAACGTTTCCTCAGGTTCATTTTTACTTTTGCTGAAATTCCAAAATAGTGCAAATGGTTAACAAAACATGACAATTAGCCAATGTTTTAATTTTCATCATTGCTCAGTGCAGTCGCATCGTCGCATTGACGACTTCTAACATTTAGTTAAGTCTCAAGTTATACATGAACAAGTATTTAAGGTGGCTGAAAACAAAGGTAAAATATACCTATATGTTTATGTCATAGTAATTCTGCACTAACTAAATATTGTATATACTGGCCGATTTGTCGCTAGTTAATCCTACAAAACTGAAAGTGACGGACCTAAGACGACAATGATATCTGCAGTCTGAAGAGTGATTAAATAGTCTTCATACCAGGCTTCATACTGTCATAATGTAAACCATAGGTTTTAGTGTTTACACATTACGTTTAGATGTTTAGATGTTTAGATATTACCAATGTATGATTTGTTGATGTATACAATGCGCTGTTGACCATTATACTTTTTCAAAAACATTTCTATTAAAAAAACGAAGGTGACAAACGGAACGCTCATCTGCAGTAATTCGGTTGTCTCGAATTATGATTAACTCAACTGCACACACCGTGTCAACTTTTCATGCTGTATACTTATTTCTAACAGACGCAACCGTTATCTGT
The DNA here is from genome assembly GCA_030248195.1 of Trissonchulus latispiculum. Taxonomy (NCBI): domain Eukaryota; kingdom Metazoa; phylum Nematoda; class Enoplea; order Enoplida; family Ironidae; genus Trissonchulus; species Trissonchulus latispiculum. The sequence goes on along the minus strand of JASAND010015359.1, from coordinate 20,974 downwards.
AGTTTGGTCGCTTATGCCATGGTTATGCGGACACTGTGGGTGTATCGCGACACAACGTTCAGCAATTCGTTTTATAAGCTTCTGATTTTCTTGGGACTAGGAGATATGACACTGCAAGTGATACATCTATCTTACACCACCAGTATTGCAATTTTTAGTTTTGCCGCAGTTCCACTACTGATTCATAAAATTGTTGGTGTCATTTACTTGCTGGCAGCTCAAACCATAACCTACGGTATGGTGTCCGTAAGTTTGAACAGGCTGGCGGCTGCTTCTTTGCTTCACCGTTACAATTTGTATTGTACTTCTCATGTTACAAGGGCACAAATCGTGCTAAGCTTTATGTGTACAGTTTTTATTACGACTGGTATGTCAGCCATTGGTTGCTATGAAATGAGTGAAAATGGGTACATGTTGCGCATAGTTTGCTTCGACAATTCGACAACCGTAAGTATTGGTATGAAGTTGCTGGAAGTTCAGAGCTCGACATGTTCCTTGATTCCTCTGGTCTGCGGTGTCCTGACTGTGTGTTTTCTGCAGAGAAAAGCCTATCGAAGTGTGCTAAAGAACGACAAAAAAGAAAAGTCCATAATGATTCAATTTGCTGTTGTCTCGTTGTCATTTATTCTAACAGTGTTTTCTTACTGGATCACTGGAAGTCTTTTGCTCAGCAAAGCTATCACTCAAGAAGTCGGAGACGGTCTATCCGGTATGGCTCAGACAGCTTTCGTTTGCATGAATCCTTTCGTTTACATTACGTTTAGTTCGGACATCCGATCACATATATTCAGTAAGCCAACAACACATGTAACCAAGGTATCAGAAAGGATGTTGTCTAGCACAAAAGTATAGATGTGGGCTGGACATTAACTTCAAATACTGGAGACAATAGTGGTATAGTCAATTCGATTATTTAATGAAGAAACAGCCCAACTGAGACATTTTAGTAAGCAAATTAAACACTAGGCATGGGCACGGGTCCAAACATTTGGACCCGGGTACCCGGTAATACCCGAAGCCCCTTGTCGGGTAATTGTGACACTACCCGGGTACCCGGGTACTCGAGCACTTTCGGGTACCCGAAACATTTCAACTCAATTTTCAGGGATGGCCTTGCTAAAATTTTACTAATTTCAGGGTTCTTTATTCAAATTGAGCTTAAATTGAATAGATTTTCAGTCTTAAGCTATTTTAAATGTGTTTTAACACTTAAAAGGGACTATAGTAATTTCCAATTAATTATCACGGTGTTGCAGCAAGCTAATGCTGATACACACAACTTTGCTTTTCATTTTATAGCCTCGCCTAGTTCAGCCATTTTTCGAGTTTCGTACCACCGTTGTGCTGTCCGCTTTCTCTAACCTTTAAATCAAACAAATTTTAGAAGGCTTTTGCATTATAAGGGTAAAGGACATAACAAATTTGGCTAACTTCAGCTGCTTATCTATCTCTGGAAATTGGAACAGCACGAAAGCGAGCAAGCGAGCTAAAATTGCACTAAGTTTGTACTAAGTTTTACGTAGTTCTGGAGCATAACTTTAATTTCCTAGTGAAACCTCATAAAAACTTTGGATTAAAACTTTGGATTAAACACTAAATTTTTGTGATCGAACAGTGCGCTTTACTCACAACAAATGTAAAATTTTAAACTCTCCCAAATGCCAGAAAAATTGATTGGATTTTTGTTTTAAGAAATAAATTGACTTTTCTATTAAAATTAATTGCATTTTCAGTTTAATTTAATTTTTTTAAAATTTTTAAATTAATTTAATTAGTTAAGAATTAATTTTAAGTTAAATTATTTAAATTAAAATTTAATTTAATGACCTCTACAGGTTGAGCAGTTGTAGAAATCGTAGGAAGCATTTTCAGATGTTGATAGAGGATGAAAAAGGCTCACTATCATCGATTTTAACAGAAAGATAAGAAACACTTTCAAAAATGTTGGAAATTTAAAAGTTTATACTGCAATTAATTTTTTTAAAATTAATGAAATCACTAAGGTGGGACCATACCAAAATATGAACGCATTTGGAATTTGGATCATTCAATAACTACCAAACCGACCAGTTTTTTCAAGGGGGGATTGTGGAAATGATCCCATATAATTTCTTAAAGCATCTGCAAATGTTCACAGCTTTTAAATGTGCTAACAATTATCATTGGTTAACAAGGGGTGGCATGGAAGTGGGGTCCTAGCCCCTCTCACTCCAGACAGGACAAGGTAGAAACCGTACCGTTTTCAGGGACAAGGGGTAAGCAAAAATGACCAGAAAATGGGTTTGCAATGCAGTATATTTCTTACAAATTTCCGATTTCAATGGAATTTTTTATTTCATTAATTTTTCATGAGAAGTGACAAAAGAATGAATTTTTCTAAAAAACTAACCTTTTGTTAAAATTTTTAAAAACTACAATTTTTTGAAAAATAACGTTGATAATTAATGCTCATGGTAGACGCTTCCCTAAAATTTGGGTTTAAGGATCAAGGTCCCTCAAAACGCATTTTATGACAAGCCTCCAGGACCTGACCCTATGTGAACGTATGAATATTACCAAGAGTATATTACTGTGTAAGCTGAATGTAAGTATGAAGAAATGCATCTTTACAAACAGAAGCTAGCAGAGACTTACTGAGCCAAGCTTGCAGAGACAAACTGGCATGCAAGCTCCATCGCTTCTCCAATCGTAGGTGAATTTTGTTGCGCTGAGGCCTGGTATTACCTCTAAATCTTTTGACGACCATGTCATTGTCACCAAATTCGGTAGAGGCGAAATAGAAATAGTTGAAGCTAAATTTTATTACTTTAGTAAACACATTTTATTCAACTAATCCACATTAAAATGAAAAAGGAAAAAGATGTTAAAAAGGTTATGCGTTAGAAAGAATAGTGCTGTTTACATAAACAGAGCTTGTCAGCAGGCGTTGCTTTAACACTTTGTATTTGTATTGATATGCGTATTTGTTTGGTATTTGTATTTGCATACATTTGTGGTATTTGAAAATGTTGCAGGATTCTGAAACATGAGTGCAATTTCTGAAAGTAATTATCCCTAAAATTAAGAATAAATATACTCGGCAAAAATTCAATAAATGAGTAATGTATGTATTAATAATGTAGTAATAATAATAATAATGTATAATAATGAGTAATGTAGTAATAATGTAGTAAGGTATTCAATAAATGTAAAATGAGGTTTATTTCGATAATGTTAAAACACAGTTTACGACACATTATGGTCTAAGCCCTCCTGCTCAAGCATCACAGCAGTCTGCCAGAACCAGAAATCCAGCTCCTATCCGTGTGTCCTTTCTTGTCTTTGGGTCCTCTGCAGTCAGGAAAGTCCGTGGTGCGATTCCAGGCGGAGCCAAATCTTTGCAAAAGCGGAAGCACTTTCAGTCATGTGCAGTTTGATGTGCCTAATTATATTTGCATGTTCAAAGCGCTAACTTTGATTAAGGAGTTTGCGTTTTGGCCTGCTTAACCCACTTTTAGTGAGTTAACCCGGGTTAAGAGCTCTGAAAGGCCGGCCCCTGGATGCAAATACTTTAACATTATACTTTTATTTTATGCATTACTTAATATATGTATGCTTACGCAAGAAACATAAGTAACATGGGATTCTAAATCACGGATCCCCAGTTTCGTTTCTATTAATTTTATCGGTGCGAACTTTTTTGGCATTGTTTCAGCCTGCGCAATTTTTAACATCCCAAAAATCAGGATGTTTATTTTTGTCACCTGATTTTGATCTCTGTATTAATAACTACAGGAGTAACACTGTTTCCGTTGTACCACGCATAGTAAATAACGAGAAATCTGTAGGTAAATCAGCTGTGCACTAAATCACTACACTTACATACTAAATTAAACTTGCAAGTGTTAACACTCTCACGGACTTTAAAACAACACGAGCGTTGAGCGTGCAAGCGTGAATGAGTTTATTCAACCTTGAACGATGCATATTGTGTTTGATTGAAGCCGGAAACTGTCTAATAACTAATTCTAACAGCATAAAATGAAGCGCACACCTACAAAGTCTGTCACTTTTACATCCTTTTTACTATGGTGTTCCGAAACTGCTTACGGTAAGATAGAGTATTTTATTTGTAAAGTCAGGGAAGCAGGCCTAGGAAAGATTGATAAAGCTAGGTGAAGGTTTGAAGCTTCCAGTGTTTTAGGGTAACAATTAACAACAATACCAACGAAACTGCCATTTTTCGATCCCCATCTGTACAAATTATTTACTTTTTATCCCGTGCTCTTTGCTGTTGTAGGTCTACACTTCCTAGCCTCTCTTTTAGAAATTATGTATTTGGTATCTGGTGACTATTGCTGAGTCTTTTTAAGGCCATCCAAAAATCCATTACATAAAAATTTTGCAACACTTTGGTTCAGTAGAAGAAATGTGATTTTAATAAATAATACTAATTTATCTGCTTCGTCACTTTTTTCTTTGTTTTTCCCATACTCAGTTGTTCCGCTTATCCGTTTTTTCTTTGTCTATCGTCGCCCCCTACTCAATGAAAAACGCCGTTTCTGTAAACAAATGAAAGTTGAGCCTCCGTTCCGGCTTAAGCATGAAATTATAAAACGGAGAGGATCCGTTTCTCTGTTCATATCATAGGCTTCTCCTTTCCTCCGCTGGACCAAGGATCGGTCTTAGGAATCTGGTATCATGTCTAAGTTAGGGTATGCCTGATTTAAAGTTTCATTGTTAGGTTACGAATAGCTCAACAAAGCTCATTGAAGAGTCATTGATATTGGGACCAAAAAAGGGAAATGTAGATGGTCTGCATCAATCTAGATAAACCCAAAAAATGGTCCGAACCACAACCGTTCTGGTCTGCTGACATAAATGGCAGAACTAGGTCAAAAGTCGTTCAATAATTTATTCACTAGACTACATTAAACTCTCATACACACCAGCACATTTATATAGGAAGAATTAAAACTTTATAAAGCCAAATTTATTGTTGTTAGAAATATGCATTTTACGTGCATTAACCAATTCATGTTCCGTCAACTTTTGGATTGCTCAATGAAACTTGTTGCCTCTTATGTATTGTTTAACACAAATTGCCAAACTCTTATCGATAATGTACTCTTGATAGTTATTGACTTATTCTCTACTTATTTTATAGCTTGGTCGTCATCTTGCTGACAGTCACTGGAGCGATCTGTCAAAGCTACGATCAGTTCACTACGGGCGCCAAGTGCATGGCAGCCTGTATCAGCAAAACCTACGTCGACACGCGAAATCCAGTAGAGTTTTGCCGCTGGCTCAACGATTTTGCCGACTGCAGCAGCGAACTCTGCCGGCAAAATTCCCTTCGACCTCTCGACTGTACAGGGAGTACAGTAACTCAGGCTGAGGTGGACAATGGGGTCCACTGTCGTTACGGTGCAATGTACAGAATTGGTAAACCCTTGTATCAGAGTCAACCGACCTATTTCGGCTGCCGGTATGCGGAGCAGTTGGCTCAGGAATGGTCTCAATGTCCGGCGAAACCGCCTGGATCGGTCTTTGGCCGACTTCTGGGCAACGAATATGACTTGGCAAATCTCCTGTTCAAGTACCGTGATCAGTGTTTATAAATAATGACTGTAAAATGTGTATATATGAGATCAAGTAAACAGTTGGTCATTTACACTAGTTGAAAGAAAATTGCTTAAAAAGCATAATCTAGTTGCTTGAGTTTGACGATTTAATTTTAGTTAAAAATTTAACAGTATTATTCAATTGTGATTTAGAAAGTTTAGGTTTACCCGATAAAACACTACTATCAAAACAGTAGAACTAGCCTAAAATATGTCTTTAGCTAAAATCATGAAATCTCTCAGAGCAGGTTGTTCTAGGTACAGGTACATGCGTAAAGTTCACCCGAAAGGGTCCAACGCAATTCTGGTAAACTAAGCTGTAAATAGACCAAAACATTCAGATTTAACTTGGACTTAGGAAGCATCTTTTGGATGCTGTCTTGTATCTTGTATTCAAGTTCTTTTTTGCAAACTTACTTCCCTCCCTTACTTACTTACTACTTCCCTGCTGTCTGACAAATGCTTTTATTTAGTTTCGTACACTATCGATAGTCGTCATAGATTTAACCGATTTAGCATTCAGTTTTCACCAGTTTCCACATTTTTCGTTTCTCTTCATTGCTGTCGGAGTATTTGCAGAAGTGTAACTTGGATTTGTGGCACAGGGGTTTGTAGATGTCGTCTGAGTAGGTACTCTCTGTATCCGGTCCAATTCGAATCACATGAAGCGATGAGGAAGATCCTTCTTCGAAATATTGTTGGACCTGAATCGCATCCCAATCATTGGTGTCGATGTCTCGATATCCCACATACCAGTCCGGCCATTCGACGGTCGTCATTTTGATGGACCCACCTTCAGACTTTAGGATAAACTTTGCCGAATTCCCGCTCTGTGTTACTGGATCACCGTCCCGCAAGTAGGCCCAGTGGGCACTGACGTAGAGATGCTGATTAGGCTTGTACTTACTGTAGATGTGGTAGCAGCCTTCTTCAAACTGATGGCTTGGAGGAGCCTGAAAATAATTGAAAAATGTTCTAGCAAAATGGCGATATTATCGGCTGTAAAATTTTATTATATCATTATTAATTTAGTGTCACTTCAGTTTGGATACGAACTGTTTCTAGCTTAAGGTGGTGGTATCCTTTTGTGCAGTGCTTTGGTGGTGATTTTTTAAAACGCTATAACTTTTGCAATTTTGGGAGTTGGAAAGACCTTTATATATACATCGTTTTAAAGCTTATAATCAGGACATTCACATGAGCTTACGGAACTAGCAAAATTTGCAAAAAAGTTTCTGAAATAATGGCTAAATGTAGACGGAACATTTTTAACATCGATTTCTCAAAACTGTAGAATCGGCCAAAAGTTCTTTTTGTGCCATGATAAGGATATCATATTGGCCGAGGGTCGTTTTTGGGATTTGGAGCAGCAGGTCTTAACGGTTGAGAAAATCGGCAAAATGCACGATAACACGAAATTTCGCAATTTCGCGTGGAGTTTTCTTGCAACTCGATACGTTTAAGCCCAAACCAAGAAAAACGTTCCTCCGCAGAAGTGTGAATTTCCACTCTGCCAAAAATCCACGGAATCCGTCGAGTAGTTTTTGAGAAATGGATGTCCAAATCAAAATAATCGCAGTTTTGCAAAAATGGGTTTTCGGCCAAATCTGTAGCTTAAGGTAACGAACTCCAGCTAGTAGACATTCATAAAATGTGCACTTTAACGCTGTGTCGATTGAGTATAAATAAGCCAACTTTGTCCTTAACATGTGGCAGTAATTTTGGAAAACTGATTTCCTCGGAAATGGCCATTTCTTGACCCTCAAAACAGTTTTTTGCTTATACTGACTTAACCACTGGAGATAGCCCAAAGGTTTTAAAAGCAAAACTGTTCATTTTCGCGTCCTCTTTCCAGCCATAACAACCAATCCCGTGTTTTGTCTACCTACTGGGACCCGTATGAATCAAAAGTACCGAAAGGAAACCAGCACCTTAAGGCGACTGTAGCCTCGTTAGCTCAGTTGGCAGAACGTTGGAACGTTAATCCAGAAGTCCTGGATTCAAATTCAGTCTGAGCGCCGGGTGCTGAAGTTACAATTTATATTGCTAACGCTTTATCTCTGGCTCGGGTAAAATTTTCATGTTAAATTCTCAAAACGGCTTCCATTTAGAATTAGTTTTAGGGAAGTTTAGGACGTAGAGCCTGGATATTGCTCTGAATCCATTTTCTGTCAGTTTAGTGGCTAAGATACACTAGCTAAATTCAGTTTGAATCTGAATCTGAATAACACTTCCCGACCCTTATTATGACATGTTGTTACTACATTAAAAAGTGTGATACAGATTCAAACTTACGTTCAGATAATCCAGCCATTTATCTATTTTTTGTCTTGATGTCCCCAGATTTTGACCTATAGTCTATGTAGGTAGGCAAGTCTTTATAGTACGGCCTGCGCAGAAGGGACAACGTTGTCAGATCTTGAGCATGACCAGCGTTGATAACGCTGAGAATTCCTTCAGAGGTTGCTGAGAGAAAAGATGACGTCATGGCGATATCTCGCATGGATATCAACATGGCGTCTTTTAATCCGCTCAAATCCGCATACAGCTGGACCATGTGCGTTCCTTCAGATCCTAAAACAACAATAAAACATTCTATGATTACGACAAAAAGACAGGGGAGATGTGCTGCTCGATGATGTTGATGTGCTGGGAAATTTGGGTGATCGTGGTGTCTCGAGTTCGTCTTCGCAGCTGGGTCTCGCCTATAATAGCAAAAAGATACAATTCAAATAAATTAAAGTCGTAAAGCAAAGTTCGCATCTACGTTTTGCACAAAAGACTGTGACCCAAACAGCACTATGTAATAGTATGGTCAAGAGTACATAGTAGAATAAGAGTATGAAACTCTTACGCTACTATGTACTAAACATGCTTGACATGCTCGTGTCGCTAACTCGGGACCCCCCCCCTCCGAAAGTCTCGGGGGGGGGTCCCACTCTACACTAATTACATGCTTTCATGTAAGTGTGTGTCTGCTCGCTGATTCGCTAATTAGCTTAGGCTTACGATAGGCATTTTTTAGTAATTTTTAATTAATTAATTATAACTTTAATTAGGTTAATGTAATTAAAATACTAATTCGACAACTTTGTAGCATTTTTTCTGCTCTTTCCAACGATATACAAATAGTTGCAGACTACATTCCTACGAATTTTTGTTTTGTGCAACAATTTTTATGTCGTTGTAAACATACAAGCGAGTGCTGCTACACAATTGTGTACCTGGTACTCAGTTGTGGGGGGGGGCTCACCAGGTACTCAGTTGTGGGGGGGGGCCAGCCGTTATTGTGCAGATGATGTTTTCTGCTTGATAACTAAGAGTGTGACGCTTGTCACACTCTTAGTTATTATGTACTCTTGACGATTGTTAGCGGAAACAAACATTCTATCGTTGGTTTTCCAGATTCCTATGCTTCTGTCAACATAGCGGACGTAGATGATGTGCAGCAAAAGTGCTAATTTAAAACTTTTTGTAGCAGATTCTGAATAAATTAGAGTTGCACGACTGCTAAAAATTTTAAAGAGTGCAAAATTAGTGCTAAAATGAAATATTTAGCGCAAAAATAGTGCTTGTCAATTTTAATGCAAAGTACCCTTCATTGAAAAAAAGTTAGCACTAAGTTAGTACTAATATTGCTGGCATTAGTTCTAAAACGGGCTTGCATTCAGAAAAGCTAGTGCTAAATATTGGATGTAGATACTAATATTAGCACTAATTTATTGAAAATAAATATTAAAATAACGAAATTTGTACTTTTTCTGCACACCGTCTACCTCCGTTATTTTGATAGACCCATTATGAAACAGCAGATAGCAATACACTCATCGTATATCCCCAGACACACATGGCGCCTCTCTCAGCTGCCATTTCCAAACCAAATCTGCCTGCTTACGTTAAGATTATTATTGGTTAATAGTAAGCTGATCAAAAATCCAGTGCAATGTTTTTAAGATTTGAAATTTCATTGCCCAATCTTCTTTAGTTAATTAAGCACGCATGGGGATTTTAGTGTTCCAACTGTAAAAATAAAAGGAAAGACATGCTGCTGTACTGAATAAACGGTCCTTGACTTGTGCAGGTTCTATGGGAGGTAGTGTATACCCTATTCTCCTCTCGTGCCTCTCTGAGAAACAAGCAAAGCTTAGTCAAAAAATTTAGAACACGATTCATTTATTGTAAACAGTACTACAATTTACAATTTCGTCAAAGAATCATAAAAATTATCGAAACATCGAAACGAAACAAACGAGAACTTCACAAAAATAAGCAGTAACAAATATCACGTCACGTCTCAGCTGCCATCAACTTGCTGCAATAATATCTCCCAACCCAACCGGACGTAAGTAATGACGAACCAACACTGGCTAATTTTCTACTCTAATAATCAACCATATTGTGAAGCTAGCCAGTAGCTAAGTCTAATTTCCATATACTGTTTGCACGGATATCTCTATAATTTCAAATAAAAGAACGGGAAAATTGCTAGTAATATTCCACAAAATATCCCCTCTTTTGATTCGCGCGCCCCCGCCGCGAGTACCGAAAAGTCAACCAAATTAGTCGATTAAAGTACAAACTAGCCTAGGTAACCTAGCTACTAGTATGATAAAATATACTAGTATTTTCAGTACAATACACAAAAGTACAACCTAAAACAACTACTGGAGAGAGACACAACGCAATTTGGACGCCACAATACAAGACAAGACAAGGGATCCCACTACCGGTCATCCAAACTGGATAAAACAAAAGAGACAAGACAATTCGCGACGAAAAATACGCAACCAGCTACTAAACTAAAACTACGCACAACGAAGCAGTAAATTTTATACAGAACCGCACAAGGGCACGTGACAAAAGAGAGGAAATTTGAACTTTTTCGACATTCTCCCGAACCTCCGACAGAACTTCCTTTCGAAAAGAATTGGCTTAGAATCAGAAACTAACAGAACAAGCAACTGAATAAACAGACTGGTCAATGCCTAAAACTAGACTGATGCAAAGAAGCACAAAGCAGCACAAAGAAGCAAAGTACTATGGCATAAAGCACCATACAATCAAATTGACATGACAAACAATGGCAGCACAAACAATGGCAAGAACTTTTGAAAGAAGAAAGTATCGTGTCCGTTTTAAGACAGAAAAAAGTGAAACACAAACCTGACAGTTAGCAACCCGAAACGACTGAAATGAGTAAAATACAACAAAGTTATAGCTGGTAGTAGAACAGAGAAATAAAAGAAAATACGAAAAACTGCACAATGGCCCAGCCAAGGTAGCGGGCGTCCTATTCAACGAAAATCCGAAACCTCCGACATCCGAAGAAGGTAGGAAAAGCAAAGATTTTATCCAAATTTGAAGAAAATTTCACCCACGGCTCCCCCCACCCACGCATTACCCCAAGAAAGATCTTCCCCCCACATTAAAGATGCAAACACAACCAGAGAATACAAACTGGGAACAAAGGGCAAAACAAGCGAACCGAACGCCAAAGGAGGGACTTCTGGAAACAAGCAAACGCGCCCACAGTCCGCAGCTGGCGCCTACAGCGCTACAACCCACACAACATCACCACTACCACCAACCACCAACAATCCAACAAACACACATGGCGCCTCTCTTAGCTGCCATTTCCAAACCAAATCTGCCTGCTTACGCTAAGATTATTGCTAATAGTAAGCTGATCAAAAATCCAGTGCAATGTTTTTGAGATTTTTATTGCCCAATCTTCTTTAGTTAATTAAGCACGCATGGGGATTTTAGTGTTCCAACTGTGATTAAACTTGAGACATTGGCGACATCAAAAGATGAAGGGATATAGAAAGACGTCTTCTAGCAAAAGTCAATGAAGGATAGCAATTTCATTTTTTATATCGTTTTGGAAACTTTCGTAACTACGGTACTCCATGTTTTCGAAGTCACTCTCTCTGGAATTCAAACACTTCAAGTTGGCACTTGAGTTGCTGAGCTTTCCAGTTGGCGTGGTATATAAGAAATCTCAGGCTTGAACCAAACTCTTTCAGGCTGGGCCCTTTACTTCACATCCTTTAGAATTTTTAATTTCTGCGCGTGTCACACAATAAAACAACCGCATATATAATTAATTTATTATGCAGACTGGCTGATGCTAAAGACAATCATATGCCGAGGCTGTCACTTTTCAGTTATCCAGTCGGAGTGAAAATTCAGAAATTTGGCCCCATAGCAATTATGTTAGACTTTGTAAGATAATTCATGAAACCCTATGAAGTCTATGTTAACTGAGGAGATTATTCTGTTATGGTCGGGAAATCCCGCTGGAGCCTCATCCATATGCCGTTGTGCCTTGTGTCCGATGTTGTTGTGACTTTGTTTTTGCTTTGCGCCGTAAGTTTGTACATTTTGTGGGTTGTCAATGTGCTGTTCGGAGTTGTTTTGTGATCAAGCTTTGAGGAACAAACATAAGCTAGGTAAGTTGGATTTTGTATTTCTGAGGTTGAGACATAAAACTTTGAGAAAGGGCGGTAAACTCTGTAGGCAGTTTAGGAGAGATAAAGCAATTCTGATCTATATGTTCTTCGTCTGCCCTCTCAATTCATCATAAGGGCTACTAGCCGGAGAACGCCTACAGGAAGTCATGGGCGAAACGTCTCAATTTAAAAATTAACAGCTCCCGTGGAAAGTCAAGGCCAATAATCTAGAAATGTGAGATAAAGCGTCCGTTAAGCAACAGTAACGGTCGAAACGAGGATAGGAAAGCTGGCCAGTGTGATGGTAAACGACCTCTTATCAGGCAAACATGAACGAATAATCAAAAGTTAGTAATCTTGGAACCGAATTGTAAGCACGTGTCTTGAGTTAAACTTTGCAGTTAGTCTATATAAAGTATATATTTTTAGAAACCTCTGGAGGAGGAGAATCCGGTAATACCATCATATTCGGTCTATATGCGGTTACCGAGTACCAAACCGATAAGAACGCTTCAGAGTCGGAAGGAAAATTCTAATTAATCCATATTATAGTATGGTGGTCCTTGGCCTAAAACATTTCCGAAAACCTTGTAACATCCGGTCCATATCCGGAAACCGGATGTCAAGGTCACAAAAACTGTACGGCAAGTTGGGTAGGTCCTCTCGCTGATTGAATTTTTGGATTCAGCGGGTCCAAATTAGTCTATATACGAAGTTTTGTCCAATTTGGACCAAAATTGCGTGATTTATGGTCGTATCCAGTGCGAAAAAACCGGAAATATCGGTTTTTCCGGTCTGGTGCTCGGAATCGCGGATAAAAAATGTTAGTTTTTGGCACAATGAATATTTGGGAGGGTACTTTCATTTTACCGGTGTCAAAGTAATCGACTATCCCTTCAATTTCCGGTTCTGAGATTTGAGATTTGATGGGCTAGTGTCTCAGTATCCAGTTGGTCCGGAAGTAAAATTATTTCATTGAAATGATATTTTGTCTATTCCTAACAAGCATCAACCTCAAATTATTTCATATCTGCTGTAATGCTTTGAATGATAGCGTTTTAAAAATAGTTCATAAATAACTTATATAGCATACGACAAAGCTAAGCGTAGGGGATCAAATCTCATGTCCGGTTTAACAATTAGACAAAACAAGCAAAATCATCACACTTTTAAACTGCTATCATTCACAAGTTACAGCAGATATAAAGTGATTTGAGGTTGATCTTGTTAGGGGTAGAGACAAAATATCATTTTATTGAAATTATTTGACTTCCGGACCAACCGGATACTGAGGTAATCGGTATGTCACGTTATAAGTCACGGGAAGTGCAGAAGGTTTCTCAGAAACTTGGTTTTTTGTCTCGAAATATTTCGAGAAACTTTTAAATATTTCCGAGACAAACTTTTGAGACAAATGAAAACTTTCAAGACTTTTTCAAAATATTTCGAGACTTTCGAAAAATATTTCGAGACTTTTCTAAAATATTTCGAGACATTGCGAAAGTTTGTCTCGGAACAAAAAAGTCTCGAAGTCTTGTTGCCAAAAATAGCCATTAGTTCTTGATGGCCCCCCTCAAAATTTCCTCAAATTGACCCAAACCTCAAACTTGACCCCCCTTTTCTCAAGAATTTCACTATTTAACATGAATCATCCTACTTTAACATCACCTACGGCATGCGTGCAGATTGTTGAAGCACCATTTCCGATTTTATTTTGAATTTTTGTTGCCAAAAATAGCCATTAGTTCTTGATGGCCCCCCTCAAAATTGCCTCAAATTGATCCAAACCTCAAACTTGACCCCCCTTTTCTAAAGAATTTCGGTATTTAACATGAATCATCCTGCTTTAACATCACCTACGGCATGCCTGCAGATTGTTGAAGCAACATTTCCGATTTTATTTTGAATTTTTGTTGCCAAAAATAGCCATTCGTTATTGATGGCCCCCTCAAAATTGCCTCAAATTGACCCAAACCTCAAACTTGACCCCCCTTTTCTCAAGAATTTCGGTATTTGACATGAATCATCCTGCTTTAACATCATCTACGGCATGCCTTCAGATTGTTAAAGCACCATTTCCGATTTGGTTTTGAATTCTTGTTGCCAAAAATAGCCATTAGTCCTTGATGGCCACCTCAAAATTGCCTCAAATTGATCCAAACCTCAAACTTGACCCCCCTTTTCTAAAGAATTTCGGTATTTGACATGAATCATCCTGCTTTAACATCATCTACGGCATGTGCGCAGATTGTTGAAGCACCATTTCCGATTTTATTTTATTAATTAATTCATTAATTAATTAATTATTATTCAATGTCAATTTCCTTTTCAAATTTTTAGTGGCAATGGATCAGCTTGAGTCCTTGTGCAAGCCTTGCGTAGTGAAAATGCCAAAGCTGCTGAAGTCTATCGACGGAAGACATAAGCTAATTTTGCCCGCTGAATCGCGCCAAAACGCTAATGCAGATTCCAACCCATCAAATGTTGCCACAAGATCTAAACCTATTGAAGGTACAGTTGGTTGCGTTGTTTGTGTGGTGCACAGTATATACCTTTTTGAACCTAGTTTTTTTTCTGTATTATTCCTATTAATTCCTAATGTTGTTTTTCCAGTTTTGCTATCATGTCTTTTGTTTTTTGAATGGTTATATGACATGTCTTCCTATTTTTATTTCCAGTTTTGATTTGTCCCTTTTTGCTATCGTGTCTTTAGGTTTTTAATGGTGATATGACATGTCTTCGTATTTTTAGGTCCAGGTCCTGATAAGTGCACACGGTGCTGGAAACCCCTAGTGCATCTGTTTTCTGCAGCGCGATCTGTTGTCCGATGCTCTAAGTGTTCAATTGAGGAAGCTTCCAATGGCACCTCATGGTATGGTCGCAATTACGGTCGCTTCCATGTAGATTGCCTAACCTCAGATCCAGATCTAAAATTGGCAATCAAGATTGGATATACTCGAGTGCTGTGTCCTGTTCATTCCGACCGACCCACCCGAAAATCAAAATGATGAATTTATTTGAACTATGTTTGAACTATTTTCTTGAATACTTATACGTATTGCATGTTAATATAAATAAAAGTACGGTCTTGAATTTTTAGGGATAGGTGTTCCATAATGGGATACGGTTTAGATTTAGATTTCCAATAGGATACTTGCCAGATAGGAATGAGAACAGCTTCGTACAGGCGCCATCCGATTTACCGCCTACACAAGTCTCTAAATTAACGAATGTTCCTATAGGTTGCTAAGTTTCAACAAATGTCTCGAAATATAAATGTCTCATAACTTTGCAAAATGTCTCAGAACTTTGCAAATATCTAGAAAGTTGGGAAATGTCTCGAAAGTTAAAATTGTCTCGAAAGTTTATAAAAAGTCTCGAAAGTTGGCAAAAGTCTCAGAACTTTTCTCGGAAGATTAAATTTTGTCTCGAAAGTTTGAAAAACTTTCGACACATTTCCTCAAACTTTCGAGACATTTTGTCAAACTTTCGAGACATTTTGTCAAACTTTCGAGTCAAACTTGTGACACAATCGCTAACTTTCTGAGACATTGTCTGAGACAAATCAGAAACTTTCGAGACAAAATGTCCAACTTTCTGAGAAACCTTCTGCACTTCCCGTGACTTGTAACGTGACATACCCATAATAGCCCATGAAATCTCAAATTTCAAAGTTCAGAACCGGAAATCGACCGGATATTCAATGACTTTGACAGCGCTAAAATGAGAGTACCCTCCCATATGTATATTCATTGTGCCAAAAACGAAAATTTTTATTCGCGGTTCCGAGCACCAGACCGGAAAAACCGATTTTTCCGGTTTGTTTCGAACCGGAGACGACCATAGATCACGCAATTTCGGTCCAAATAAGACAAAATTTCGTATACAGACTAATTTCGCCCCGCTGAATCCAAAAAATGTAACCAGTGAACTGTACGACCTAAACCCATCTTGCTGTACAGTTTTTGTGACCTAGACACCCGGCTACCGGACATGGACGTGACCGGATTCTCGGAAATGTCTTGGGCCAAGGATCAATATATTAGAGTATGAATTAATTAGCTTTCTCTTTCCAAATCTGAAGCCTTTATCCATTTGGTATCCGGTACCCGGATATAGACCGGATATGATGGTTTTACCGGATTGTCCTACTCCTGAGGTTTCTAAAAATATATACTTTATATGGACCAACTTCAAATGTTAACTCAGGACAAGTGCTTACAGTATACATCCTGTTGGCTGAGAATTTAATCCAAGCGCATAGTAGAGCATTTTTTAATGCGTGGACGATTGGGACAGGTTTTACTTTAATCAAGTTAGTTGCTGTGAGTAAGGCTTAAAGCAGTATCATTAGTTTATCATTGACGTAATCACTTTTGTCGTTCAACTAGCTTATAAACTACACTAGCATCATGAGTACTGTAAAGAGTGCGACAGCTCACACGCTCTCTGCTGTCAGCTGCAGATGTAGGCTGCAGTTTCACTTGAATTGCAGTTTCACTTGAATCAAATCCAGCCCAGCCCTGGTGTAATGCGGGTGATAGCGACCGCGCTATCACTCTCTTGCCAATATTCATATTTCTCCCTTTTTCCTTTTCCCCCGGAAACTTTAAAAACATCTTTGACGTGATTGTTGTAATTTTTATGTACTGCCAGGAAAGATAGATCATGCAGGTCAGCAGACGCTAACAAAAACTGTTTTTTCCAGTTTGTCTTATTACCATGCTGACTCAGACTTGTTGATAGGCAGTTGGGAAGTTTCTTTGTTCTCGCACGGTCGGTCCAAAAATTTGGTGGCCCCACTCTGAGTCTTTTCTACACCAAAATGTTTTCTTCCTTTTCTTTACTTCAAATTTCGCTAACTTTGTTCCTTCTGATTTCCTCATTTAACTTTAACCATTTGCCTTTCTATTTCACCTTCTAACTCTCCTCCTCCCTTTCCTCTTCTCTACGGCGGGGTTGTCTCCGTCTTCCTGGGTCCGTATTCACTAGCTAACCTTCCCTGTTCCTGTTCACCCCATTCCCTTCCCCGTTTATGGTTATATTGACCCTCCTTTTTATTGTTCAATTCTTCCCCACCGTGTATTGTTATTTTGCAGTCGGGTAGCCAGCTGCATATAACTTGCCCCAACCTTGGGTAGCCCAGACGGTTTTCTTGTAATAATTTGCCTTACTTCTATATAATTGAACTGCCCTGTTTTTGGTCTACTTAATTAATTTTTATTAACATTTATTTAACTAGATCTGACCTCTTAGGTAGCTAGGTAGAATTCTGGGAATGGCCTGGAATTTAATCGTAGTTGAGCTTAAAAACTTGTGTGTGCCCCCCTTTCTTTATCTGGTCCGTTGGCGTCCCCAAAATTCAGGCCCTTTCCCCGTGGCGAGTTTGTCAGTTTGCAGAGAAATTGCAGTTTGGGGTGTGAATGTGCCAAATCAGATTTCACCACTTTCGGGTTTCCACGGAAATTGTAGTTTTGGGTGTGAAAGTGTCAGTTCTGATGTCACTCAATTTTGTATCCAGGAATTTGCAATTTGTGCTTTTCGGTGGCCCCGAAGGCGTGATTCTTTGCTTACTATCGGGACCAGTATCTTTTGACGGACGCAAGGGAAACATCTAAACCTACGTTTCGAGTTTGCCTGTATTTGGACTACCAATAGCTACCAAATCTATCTTTCGTTTTGAAGTTCTTTCTTTCATTCTTATGTGGCATCTGAATGGCGCACCGCACGGTGTTGCTCGGTTTGAGTCCGCTCATACGGAGTTGGAATTGGAACTTTTCTTACTTTTTATTCTTTACTGGAATTACGATAGCATTCACGTTGTCTTGGAATTTTTTCAGGCGCTACAATCTTTTCCAGGGGGAGGATGTTAAAAACCTACTTTACTATTACTGTAAACCACCCCTAAATTACCATACTTGCGTTTAGCAAATGATCAATCTAATCATCGAAACAGCAACCATTTACCGATAGTCACTAGCTTATATGCATATCTAATCAGTATTTCTATATGTCGTACGAATCGGTCGGGCCATTGGCCATTTACTGTACGCCATATTTGCTGTGCTTTTTTATTAAACCATCCCTAAGTTCCTTATTAAATAATATGCCCGACTTCTTCTTTTATTAGGGAACCTTAGTTAGGGTTTATTTCTGTTTTCGAGTGAGTTACGCCCTAGGTAGGGCCATTTATTAGAACCTGCATCGTTTCGCCATCTAAGTACCGGTTTGGTACCGGACAGTAAACCGGTAGTTAACACTTGCTTGGACTTACACAGTACACGGTTCAAATACTATCACACGTAGAAATTTCCTTCGTTCACTGCTTCCTGACATGCTTTTATTTCATGCATTCTCAATATATTGCAGATCTAGTCGATTTAGCATTCAGTTTTCACCAGTTTCCACATTTTGCGTTTCTCTTCATTACTGTCGGAATATTTGCAGAAGTTTATTCTGGACGAGGTGGGAGTGGCACTGCGGTTTGTAGATGTCGTTTGGAAAGTAAAATAGTGGATATTCTCCGTGTCCAGTCCAATTCGAATCACATGAAGCAGGTCCATGACCCTGCTTCGAATGATTGTTGTACTTGGATCGCATCGCAATCATCGGTTCCGATTTCTCGATATCCGACATACCAATCTGGCCATTCGAATGTCGTCATTTTTTATGGACCCACCTTCAGACTTTAAGAGATAAAACTTTGCCGTATTTCCGCACTGCGTTACTGGGTCTACCGTCCTGCTAAATGGACCCATTTGGAGCTAACGTAGAGATGCTGATTTAGCTTGAACATGCTGTAGATATGGTAGCAGCCTTCTTCAAGTGATTCTTTGGAGGAGCCTGAAAGTAATTGGAAGTGTTCCGTCAAATATTATCGGTTGTTAAAATGTTATTCAAACCAACCATTCATTGCCACTTCAGGTAGGATACGTATTCCTTCTAGCTCAGAGCTTGACCGGTATTCAGTTGGCAGAGCGTTGTAGTGCTCATCTGGATGTAGTAAGTTCGATTTCGTTTTCAGCTTTCAGGTGCTGTCTTTGCAATTTAATGTCCTACATTTGTCTCCAGCTAAACTAAGTTTCATGTCAGATTCTTAAAATAGCTTCCATGTGGGGGAAAACGCTTGAAATCTATGGATTCAGTCGGTGACAGAATCCACTTTTCGATCAGGTTAGTGAAGGGGATATGGCTAAAGCTAAAAACAATTTTGACTGAAAGTCAGTAAACTATCCTGCAGAAGGGATAAGCTTAACGCAATCTCATTGGTACAGCTACGGAAAACTGAGTAGACTTTAAAAGAATCAAACGACATGCACTGGAAAACTGAGCAACTAGAATCCGGACGACTTACACTATTCCATCTCTGGAAGTAACCATAGTGCTCATCAACACACATGCGCAATACCTATACTGGGCTTATACCATGTATTGGCCAGAATCTGAAATCCCCGTGCAGTTAAGCAAACTTTTTGACACCCCACGCAGCGCAAAGGCAGTTAAGCAGACTTTTGACACCCGCGCAACGCAAAGCGGTTCAGCAGTGTTGGAGCCCTCGCGCAAGAGGCGATCGTGTTCATCAGAGTAGATTTTAAGTTTTGAAATTTTAATGGGATTGATCAACCTCTAATTTTTGGCCCTCTGGCTTGACCAGTGACCCATGGTTAAGTCAGGTCAAAGCTTCTGATGCAAAAATTCTTTCAGATTTTTCATTTCAAAAAGAAAAGGTAACTCTCCTCTTTTTTTGTTCTTAAAATGCTAAAATTGAGCCATTAAAAATTTTTTACCCTTAAAATTTATTGCACATTGAACTTTGCGTTTGTATCATTTTAGTTGATTTTATAGAAGGGTTCCAGGGTGTGTTCAGCAGAGGATCTGCTGGTTCAGTCAGTGGAATTCAAACCAAGGCTGGATGGTCCAGGAGCTTCTATCGGCCGAGGACATCTTTAGGAATCAAACAATGGCTTTGGAAGTCACCGCCTGTTCCAGCAGATTTCAACGGAGTCAGGTCGTAAAGGTGTCATTTAATAGTTTTTTACATTCGATTTAAAATTTGATTTATTTCAATTTTCATTTTTTGAACATTCACATGGTTTTCTTTTGATATGGAACTGTCAGTAATCCCTGTCCCAGGATCAGGATTCCTGGGGTTCGAGTTTCTGCCTGTTTCCCTCCTCAAAACTATGAGTTTAACTATTGATATTTAATATTTCTGCGAGATTTTGTTTATTATGTTTAAAGACTTTGTCGGTTCGTACATTTCTATCTTGTTCTTCTGTTCAAGTTCCCACCACATCCTTCCAATCGAGTGAGCCTGCGCCTCCCTTGTTTCTGCAACAGGTTGGAGTTAGTGGTTTTTGTTGGTATCTAGGGTTTCCGGCTATCCGTCGTTGGTGGGCCTGCTTTGGATCTGGGTGGTTTGGTTGCTGGGTCGTTGGTCCTGTGGTGCCATCTCGTTCGTCGGAGGGTTCTAGCTGGCTAGGACTGACCTTTCGGGGCTGAGAGGGACCTGGTGCTTTTTTACGGCTGATTCTGGGACTGAATGGTTGTGTTCTGGGCCGACAGTTTGACTGCAAAACTAAGAACTTTTATTGCTGGTCTTGGTTGGTGATTATTGGGGTTGTTGGTGTTTTGGGCGGTGTTGCGGTTGGTGGGCCGGGTACGCAGTGAGCCCCGGCTAGTGTTGGTGGCGCGTTGGCAGATTCCAAACTTCCCTTCCCCGGCGTTAGGCTTGCCTTTCTGTCCTTTTGCCCCATATATAGTTGTCTGCACGTATGCATACTGGTATTCTTAATAGCTGTGGGAAAGTGTTGTGTAGCTTAGGGTTTAATATGTGGGTAGGGGGAATAGTAGGTCAATATTTTCTTTCAAATTCTTTGATTGTTACTTCTTTTCCTCATGTCGGATGTTTCGGATTTT
>JASAND010015354.1:0-26578 GCA_030248195.1 Trissonchulus latispiculum | reverse complement strand
ATTTCTGGGTGTCCACGTTTTGATATTTTCCTATTCTCATTTAGTGACAGTAATGAGCGATTTAATCCTCCGAAGTTCACGCTGGCTGCCATAATTATTAATTTGTATCTTTCAAATTTATAAACTTAAACAATTCTCGTTTGGGCATATTAAGAGTATTTAACGAGCGTTCAGTAATGGCTCTCGAATGTAATGTAGACCTGGCTTATTTCTTGCAAATTTTTATGGGAGGGGGGGTTCGACGGGAGGGCACAATCAAAACGGGGGGCTTTTTTGTGGAAAATGTTTTGGAATTTTTTTTTTTTTTTTTTTTTTTTTTTTTTTTTTTTTTTTTTTTTTAAATGTAAACTACGGAAAATCGCTAAAAATGACTAATTTTTAGTGTTTTTAAGCTCGCGAAAATTCGTTAAAATATATGGCGACGCCGGGACAATTTTTGAAAATTTAGTGAAAAATGATATAATTTGGCAACAACTTGGGTTATGGGGGGAGATCGTAATTTATGTGGGGGACGGCATGTTATGGGGGGTGGGGGTGGGTTCCTCGAATGGAGGGAGGTCGCCTAACGGGGGCGCCCCTAACCGCCACCCCTGTAAGGACAAGCCAGTAGACTAAAGGTGCCTTTTCGTAGTCGTGAACACACAAGCAAGCACGTCGACGAGCGTCGACGCGATCGCCTGTAACAAACCGTTTTAACAACACACTGCAACGAGTTCACGCTCACAAACGCATGCGCATGCAAACTGCGGCTAGAACTAGAAAATCAGCATTGGCTTGTTAACTGTTCTGTTTGGTACACAAAATCACAGTAAAGAAAGAATGACTGTTTCCTGCATAAATTTGAATTAAATCATTTTAATCACAACTGACCGATATTCTCCTCTTCAGACTGATACACACAATTGACAATAATCGGTGAACGAGTGGCCAAATCAGAGCCGCGAGGCAGAAATCCAAAAGTCATCAACATTTCCAGAACACTGCTTTTCCCATAGCTCTAAATACATATATCAAACAGCAAAATGGAGGTAAATAAATGAAATGCACTACCCAAGCCCGAAACAATAACACCTACACTGGAAAGATCTGAAGCCGCAGCCTTTCGTTTTCCGCACGAACGAACGCTCTGTGAATTGAACCATTAAGATCACAGTAGCACCGCTAACAGAAGTTCATCTACCAATGTGCATAATCCAAGTAATGCAGAACAGAGGACGATCAAGCTTAACAGCCGTATGTTTGCATTACATAAGTGAGACTGGAAGACTTGCATAGGATAGTGTACTGCTGTGCTGTCGCTAAATTTCACTTACTACCAAGAGTTCATAATAAGTACATATAATAGTACGCCACTAGGTATGCTCTTAGTTACGTATCAGAGCAAAAACTATGCTGCGCTCACTAACGCGGACCCCAACCCCGACCGCTGACCCCAACCCCTCCCCGCAAATCAGACCCATTATTTCAAAGAAATTCGCTAGCTTGCTTGTATTCTAAAGTCTCCGTTCTGGACAGTTCTTGCCAATTTCTGACAGTTAAATAGTTGATGCATAGCTATGATTATATTCATTCGAAAGACCTGGCTGCGCTCTAAATTTTTACGTTTTGAAGTAACTTTCTAGTTTTTTCGATAGTGAGATATTACCAATTTTCTGATTTTGGTGACCAAAACTTGTCATCTGTCCAGAAATCAAATAATCAATTGCTTGTAGGGCTGTGCAAACCGTATAATTAAATTAAGAGATTCAATTTGAAGGTGTCACAAATGCTAATTATCTGAGGCATGATCATCTTCCAACTGCTATCCCATATGCTGCTCTCAAGCAAAATATAGTTTTTGCAAAAACACCATCAAATTTTTTTCAGCGATCGTGGAGCATTTAGTATGCATGCTAGGGGGTTGTCTGTCACCTAATAGATGTATTTTACACAAGAATGCCCCGGGACTTTTTAGTTGCTCCGATTGATGCGTTCTAGCTAAAGTGGCCGCTTGCCAAAGTTAGGAAAAGTAGGCAAAAACCAAGTTGCGCATACATTTTTGCTATTTTCTCCACTACGAAGGGCAATTTCATAACAACTAACAAGGATATCGATTAGCTAAAGAGATAAATTAGCTAAAAGCTGATAGAGATAAATTAGCTAAAAATAGAGAAAATTTTTGAAAATTTTACCTCAAAAACTTAATTTTTCCACACGTTTGGGCGACCCCCAAAAAGTGGGTGGGCTTGCCGAAAAGTTGGGGGAGCTTCTAACAGTGGAGGGGGAACAGAAAGGTGTGGGGACCCACTCCCACTAAAAAGTGCCAGGATAAGACGGGTCCTCCAACGACGAAAATTGTTCGCCTCACCAAGGGCTTTCATTTGATACCAAACTTGAGCACTTTCGGAAATTTTGAATTTTCACCATTTTTGTCCGTTCCTATTCGAATACAAAACCTCAGCCCAGCAGCTCTTATGTATAGGGCTGCCTACTCCGTAGGCCCAGACCCCCCTTTTACACGTTAACTAGTGACCCCTGGCCAGGGCGCCACAGCAGACCGACCGACATCTAATATAGCCAATGCAGTAGTCCATCTTGGGACATTGCTGTACGCCAAATATGAGTGCCCAGCTTTGCTCTCTGCGATCTATTTCGAAGTGCAATTATTTTCTGACTTAGTTTTTTCCGGATATCACTTGGGGGGGGATGACGAGCTCCCCCTAATTTTGTGGCATATTTTATGTCTCAAGTCATATGATTGGTTTTTCCTTACCACGGGAGAAATGTTAGGTCACAAAATTTAGCGAACCAAAATTTAACAGCTCTCGCCGCCCCGTGGCAAAAAGGGCCAATCATATAAATACCCTTAGAGAATATTTCGGGTGAGAGACATACAGTCAAAACAGCTACCAAAGGATACAATAAAATTCAAATAAGATGATAATCAAAACGTAGAAATGCAGAGTCGTATCACCAGTTCTACAAATTCGAAATCTCACATTGACCTCTTCTTCGACGTCCTTTTTCACAATCAATTCTTAGAATTGATCCAATTGGGTCCCAAATCGTCAAATTTGACCCCTCTAACCCAAATTGTAGTTCCCCAGACCCTAACCCAAAGTTTCCAATGTTAAAGTTTGAATTGTGGAATCTGAACCTCATATGATTTGGAATTGCATTGTGGAGGATCCGCTAGAAGAAATTTACAATGAGACCTCGAGCACAAGTGGGGGACTAGGTTGAGTTGGACTCAGAATATCTGATTTTGATTATCATCTTGTCAAGACATTTTCCTGAACTCAGGGGGTCAGAGCCCTAAAGCTAGAGATTTATACATATCTATTAGATTTAGCATCTAAACATTTGTGGGACTTATTTTATAAGACGTCTTTGGGGAATTAAAAGTGCCTGTTTTACCTATTTGGTGCTATTTTCTTGTGATGGAAAGCTGGTCAAATAATCTTGAAATATCATGTGGGAAGCCTTTGAGCTATAACACTTGTATTGATAATCAGTGGGTCATCCAGCAGAAGGAACAGCCATAAATTCTCAGTCAGAAGCCTCGTGGAGGAGTTGGGAGGAAATTAACAATTTCCACCTCCACCCAACAGGATCTGAAATTTCTGGGAGAATCTTGCGGATGTTTATGGATACTTGGAGTTACAGAGCAGATGCTCGTTCACGACTTGACCTCACTGTGATGGCCAGTCAAGCAGTGGGCGAGTAGCGGACACTCAGGTTTTCAACATGGAAATTTGCAGACGGATCAGGCAGGCAGGCACGGATTCAGTGGTGGCATGGGTCATGATTCATATGGAGCAGGTGACATTTGTGGATGCTCTCTGGACAAGCCCAGGGAGAGTCGACCAGCAGCTACAGCTGAATTGTGACAAGATGCTAAGTAGTCAGGGATTCTTTTGGTCATGTGTAGGACCTTCCTGGCCATGCTGCAGTATGTACACAGCCATGGGTCCGTCCATCATTTTTGGGTTCCCGTCTGGTTTGAACTCAGAGCATTTGCAGGCGCTTGTCCTCTGCGGGACACAGTGCTGGGTGCACGTATCCGTGCCATGGCCCGGTCAGGACTATCCGGCGGCCTGGATCCCGGCCTTCAGAACGGGAGCCGGGAAGTGACCTGTGGGATGGCGGTGAGACGGGTTCCAGCCTGGCTCCAGACTCGTCCTGCTGTCGGCAGCCATAGCGACTTGGAATGGCTGCAGGATGCCTGGGGAGCAGTTGGAGGATCTGCCCTTGATCTGACCCAATCCCAGGACGTGGCACCCACACGCCGCCTCAGCACTGGGAAGCGCCGTCGCTCGGATCAACCCTCTGTCCATCCGGGTGGCGCGGGTTCCCGTCCGGTCAGCTTCAGCCTCGACATGGGTCTGGCCGTGGATTCTTTGACTGCAGGCATCCCGGACACGGTCCTCCCTGCCCTCCCTCTGCTGCAGGGAGATGCCGCCCACTTGGTTCTGCGACCTGGCCCCTCCCTCATTGTGGTCCGCTCAGGTGCCGGTGGTACTTGCTCAGAGATGCGGCGACACAGCCGATGACGTGGTCTCATGGCGGCGGAAGCGATATTAATGGTATCGTGTTTACGAAGAATGGACATGCAAATGTATGCGGTAGAAACGTGCGCGGCGGTGGGAAGGTAGGAATTTGATTGGCGGCCCCAGCTAAAAGCTAGAGTTATTTTAAATATGAAAGGCTTGAAAACTATTTTTCAGAGAATTTTGCAAAAATTTTCGAAAATTTGGCTGTGTATTTTGGTGTGTAAATTAGTTTTGACTGTGTAAATTTATTTTTTGTGGAAATACACAGTATATATTTTACACAAAAAACCCTGGTTCGTACACAATTTCGAAGGAGGGAAAATTCCACCATCTCCGTTCCCCTGGCTATGCGATTGCTTAGAGATGAAACAAAGAACACAGATCACAATATATTACAAGTACAAAAATGCTCCGCACAAAAGAGGATATGTGTGTTGGGCCTGTCTATCCTTTAAATTCCGGATGAGAAAGTAAAGGCAGAAATCTGACACAGCAACTTTTGGCGGATGGTTCCATGGCGAAAGTTCTTCCGTTCCTTCGGGCTTTCATTTGACACAAAATTTGACCGCTTTTGAAAAAATCCATTATTGACCCAAAATCGCTTAAGGCTCCGCCCGACCGACCACAGCACTCTACAGCCACTTTGGATACGCAGTTCTATGACAAACGTTTCTCAGCTCACTTAGAGCTCTTATTTGATACCAAATTTGACCACTTTTGAAAGTTTTACTTTCGACCACTTGACCCCCCACACGACTGACCCCTCAAACGGAAAACTGGAACCAGGCCCGTAAAATAGGCACGTCGGACGGCAAAACGGATACCGAAAATGAGCTGGGCGCATCAGAAAGCCCCTATAAACAAAGTTTTGAGAGGCCTATGGACCTCTAGGAAGCGGTTTCCGACTTGACCATCCCGACGGCAAAGTGGAACCAGCCCAGCAAGATGGGTGGGTCTGACGGTAAAACTGACAGCGGGAATCGATTCTCCGTTCCAGAAAACCATTGTGTGGAAGATTTGAGCTTTCAAAGTTGAATAGATAACGAGAAATTTCGACTTTTCATTATTCGAATTTTCGCCATTTTTGACGGGCCACTATGGTCGCTAGGGAAGTGATAGAGAAACGCAACCTGGACCGTTAGTTAGTTCAATATAATATGTAATTTCTGAATATAAAAAGAAATCAGATCCAGCTCGTAACGTTCGACCTGAGCGACGACCACAAAAATGGTCACTTTTCGCTCTGAGCCGAATTTGCGGCGCCACTGAGACGCTGTGACGTAGCTGCAGCGCAAAAAAGTTGCGATTCTTAAATTGTTTAGAGGGTACTACTAGACCCCATAGCCCTTTAGGTTGGCCCACCGCTGCAGTTCACGTAAAAGGGCGAACATTATGTACAATACAACCATCAGATAGGAGAAACCGGAAAAAAAACATCGCCGCCATAACCGGTCCGGGGCGCAACTTTTTAACGGTAAGTGATACGGGGCTGAAACTTCCCAGACATACTAAACTCAATGTGCTCCACAATTTGCGCAGGAAATCTGCGGAAGATCTGCACAGGATTTTGCGCAGCTTCTGCGCAGTTTATTTTACAGTCCCCAGCCACTTTTCACACAATATATTATAGGGGTCGCTGCCGCCGCCCCTATGATATACCCTTCAGTTTCGAAAAATCACCCTTTTGATAGACAGCCCTACCAACCGACAATCATCAAAGCTCATAATGCCTTGAAAACTGAAATTCAGAATTTTAGGGTCTGCATCAATATATAAAAGAGGGGGTTGCCGGATGCCAAATTTTATAGTCACCGATTTTGCTTATTGGGTTGCCGCTTTTTTTACTAAAAAAGGCAACCCTTTCATCTGGGTATGTCCGTTTATTATTAATCTCGTAACTACCCCTGTCCCCCTCTAACTTTTGATTGGCTGGAGCGATCCGGCTGAAATTTTCGGGGGGAGTTGGGGGTGACCTAAAGTGCTCCCGGAAGCGCGGGGAGCCCCGTGGGAGCAAAGTTGCACCCGGAGCGTGAGTAAAAATGAGTGAAATAAAAAAGTTGTCCAAATAAGCTAACTTTGGCATCATTCGAAAGCGCTCGACGAGTAATGAAAAAGTTGTAATGGGTCAAGGTCTGAAAATGCACTCGTTTTGAATTATGAGGCGAAAAATGGTCACAAATGGCCAAAAACGGCCAAAATGGCTCAAAATTGAAAGCAGCGGAAACCGCCCAATATGGTGCTCATTCGAAAGGTCTCGGTGAGTAGATAAAAAGTTGTAATAGGGCCAAGCCGTCAAAATGTACTAAATTTGAGTTACGGAGCTTTAAATTGGTCAAAAATGACCAAAATCGACCAAAAAACAAATTTTGACACTTTTCAAAATAACGTGGTGATTGAATATGGTACTCAAATGGAAGCTCTCGATATGGAGACCACGAATACGTATAATTTGGGTCATCCAACCGCTTTTATGGGAGATATTGCTATATATTAACGGAAAAAGCAGCGGCAACCCATTCTCGCTACTTCGCTAGTTTTCAAGCATAATTTGATTCGGATACCAAAAGTTTTGGCTAACTTATAAAGAAGAAAACGTGGAATTTTCGAAAAATGATGACTTGAGGAAATGAAAACTGCTTTCTGCTACCAAAAACTGTGAATTACTAAAAATCCCTGATGTAGATTGATTATATGAAAAATAATGCTCTAGTAATACAGTGTACTAAGCGCGAAATTTCTAGACCGAAGCCTTACGTAGTAAGCACCAATCACCAACCAATCAAAACCCGCCCATCATATGCTCAGCGACGATTGCCTGCACGAAGAGAGAGAGAGAGCCTTACGTAGTTCAGCACAGAACAAAACGTCCAATGACCTATATACATTTGCAGACTGATGTTGAGAAAAAACGTA
This sequence comes from Trissonchulus latispiculum, assembly GCA_030248195.1. NCBI lineage: Eukaryota > Metazoa > Nematoda > Enoplea > Enoplida > Ironidae > Trissonchulus > Trissonchulus latispiculum. The sequence continues at coordinate 19,133 of JASAND010015354.1, read as the reverse complement.
CCTACCTAACTTTGAAAATTCGTAGAAAATCAGCGGGCCTATAGCAAATAATCTCCTATCGATATTATTAGCACTTTATCTAGTCCAGATTAGATTTATGCAAGTTATAGGCCATTTTCTCTGACACAACTTTCAAACTTTTGGTAGCAGGAAATTTTCCTAAATTTTTAATTTTCTTGTTTAACACATGTCGGGGTGAACTTTGGAGGGTTAATGTTAATGATAGGAAAAGTTTGACAACAACCACACTTGTCTTGTTTTGTGGACCCATGGTAACTACAAATATGTAGAAATCAGAAAATTCGGTGACGATCGCGCCCCCACCTTGCCAAGCAGACTAACCTGGCCACCCAGAACCACAACGCCAGGCAGCTTCAGACGATTAGCTTCCTTGATACCAACAGCTTCCAGGCATTCCTTTACAGCATTCAGCATCTTCAAGGTGCCATGCAATGCAGAATTATACTCCTCGTCCGCCTGCTTAGACTGCCAGAGCTCCTTTTCACCTCCAGCCAACACCGTGATTTCCTAAAAAAAGTATAAAATAGCACTGTACATTTATATATATGCGTATAATTACTCGTGGCACACTCCTATATATATCATCCTATATATATCATAGGGGTCGCGGTAGCGACCCCTATAATATGAGCGAAAATGGTCGAATGACCGTGTAAAACAAGGCTGCGCAGAAGCTGCGCAGATTCCTGCGCAGATCCTGCGCAGATTATGAGCGCAAAAAATTGTACGTGTCGAGTTTAGTATATTTGCCAAGTTTCATCCCCGTACCACTTTCCGTTAAAAGTTGTCCCAAAAATCGCTTACGAGAGATGTTTTTTTTCCGGTTTCTCGCTTTTGATGTCTCATAAGGGGGTTTTGTAGCTTGAATAACTACAGATAGAAAAATTTTTGCCTATGAAACCCATATATATTCTTGTAGTACAAATCAAAAATAAGAAAATAAGCTAGTTTTTATGCCTCCCAGGGCCGGAAAAAATTTTTGGCTGGGGGCCAAAGTCGGCCAAAACGCTAAAATGGCCAAAAAGTATGCTTCAAAGGCGCCTTAATAAGTCAGATTGGGCTATATATGGGGCAATACTGACTATATGGTTAAACAGTACACATATCGGGGTCGTTCAAATGCTATATGATTTTCCGTCTTCGTGCGTAATTTTTCGGTACTGGCCGGCCAAAGTTGGTGAATTTTGGGTCGAACTTTGAACTTAATTTTTTCACTTGTTTTGCTACATGGGTGGCTCAAATTTTGCATACAAAGGTTTTTTGGGACGGATAATCGATTCCCGCTATCAGTTTTGCTGCCCGAGTAACCCAAGTTGCTGGGCTGGTTCCACTTGACCGTCTGAGGGGTCATGTCGGTAACCGCTTCACGGAGGTCCATAGTAGGCTTTACTTTGCCTCTCCAAACTTTGTCTATAGGGTTTTCTGGTGCGCCCAGCTCATTCCCGGTGTCCGTTTTGCCGTCTGACCCACCCATCTTGCTGTGCTGGTTCCACGTTGCCGTCTGGAGGGTCCGGTCGGTACCGACTTCCGGGAACACCACATAGGACTGTACATAGCCTGACAAAACATTGTCTATAGGGCTTTTCTGGTGCGCCCAGCTCATTCCCGGCATCCTTTTGCCGTCTGACCCACCCATCTTCTGTGCTGGTTCCAATCTGCCATCTGGAGGGTCAGGTCGGTGGGAGGTCATGGGGTCAAAAATGAAAATTTTCAAAAGTGGTCAAATTTGGTATCAAATGAAAGCCCTAAGCGAGCTGAGCAACTTTTGTCATAGAACTGCATGCTCAAAGTGGCTGTAGTGTGCTGTGGTGGGGTGGGGTGGGGTGGGGACTTAGGCGATTTTCGGTCAAAAATGAAATTTTTCAAAAGTGGTCAAATTTGGTACCAAATGAAAGCCCTAAGCGAGCTGAGCAACTTTTGTCATAGAACTGCATGCTCAAAGTGGCTGTAGAGTGTTGTGGTGGGGTCGGTGGGGACTTAGGAATTTTCGGTCAAAAATGAAATTTTTCAAAAGTGGTCAAATTTGGTACCAAATGAAAGCCCTGAGCGAGCTGAGCAACATTTGTCATAGAACTGCATGCTCAAAGTGGTTATGGAGTGCTGTGGTTGGCTTGCTTGCTACTGTTGAAAGATATCTATATATACATACCTTCCTTCAGGAGCATACATATATAAAATAATAGAAAACAAGAACAAAAAGTGCTCCTTCGTCGCATGTAAAATACATATGAGTCTTCGTAGGCAGGTTGTACATAAGCAAAAACTAGCCTGTAAAATACATATGAGTTCCGTAGGGAGGTTGTAAATTAAGGAAAACAAGTTGCAACCGCTTAACATATGAGCCTGTCCTACAACGAGGCTCATATTGGCGTCACAGTACATTCCACATTAAAGCCTCATTAAAGGACCTCAGCTTCATCCACATTACGGAAGACTGAATAGACGTTGAGTCCCAGAAGAAGTCTCCCGATGCTGCAGCATGTGTATTTAACTGACGTCTCCAGTGGAACGTCGGGGCGGCTAGGCCTATGCCGAAAGGGGAATTAAGTACCTTGCCGTTGCCACCTCTGCTGTCAGAAGTCCTGCACAGTGGGTCCGACCCGTTCTAAAGGGCACCCGGAGATGGAAGCAGTTCGGCTGACAAGAGCTGTGCAGGGCGGGGAGGTGGTCGGCCCCCCTTAAGGTGCGTCACTTTCGGCCCACCGGTGTGTGGATATGTCCCGAGGTGCCACTATGCTGCCCCCTTGGGTCTGGCGAGCCCTTGCGGTATCCCAGCCGGAAATCTTTCATGGACAGTTTCATCAACGATACTACGATGAATGCTAGGGTTTCCCCCCGCAGCTCAGGGAATGCTATCCAAAACGCAAACAGCAGCATCTCGCCGCTACCCGTATCCCAACGGCCCTCCTCAGGGCCATTCACAATTGGAGCTCTAAATGTCCGTTCTTTGATGCAGACTGGCCAGCAAAGCCTGTTGGCACTCACCATTCAGAAGCGTAAAATCGACATCTGCTGTCTGTCGGAATCTAGAATCCCGGGTGAAGGAACATCCGACATCAAAATTCCAGGCTGTGACGATACAATACGGCTATTTCACAGCGGGCCTACGGCTGGCCATCCTGCTGGAAGACATGGAGTTGCCATTGCTCTAAGCAAACGAGCTGCGCGCTCTGTCTTGGAGTGGGAGCCTGTAAGTCAGCGATTGGCCAGGCTCCGGTTGAAAGGAAAATTTACCAACTGGACGGTTATATCGGCGTATGCGCCAACAAACCAAGCCACGGAAGAAGACGTAAATCTATTTTATCAGGCCCTTGAAGAACTGGTCAAAAATACCCCATCCCACGATTTCCTAGTCGTTGCTGGTGACTTCAATGCCCAAGTTGGCACTGTCGCCAGGGGCGCCCTCGGAGATGTGGTCGGCCCAAATGCTCTCGGCAGGCGTTGCGCGAATGGGGCGAAGCTGCTTGATTTTGCCTCCAGTCTCCATCTGTCACTCATCAACACATTCTTCCGCCACAAAAGACGTCATCTAGAAACATGGCTTAGCCCAGATGGTTTTACTCGTAATCAAATTGACTACATCATAATAAAGCAGCGATGGCGCAGCTCGGTTACCCAATGCCGAAGTTATTGGGCCATTGATGTGCCAACGGACCATGCTCTGGTTGCCATGACACTGCAAAAGCTGAAGCTAGCGAATCGACAAAGAGAAAAACCACCACCTCGATTCGATGTACAAAAGCTGAAAGCACCGGAAATACGTGCGGAGTTCCAACAGGAAGTTGCCCGCTCTCTGGACAGGGATGCCGACAACAACTCTGTTCAGGAATACTGGAACCGTCTAAAGTCAGCTATAACGTCTGCCGCCACCAATATATTGGGTACAGTACACAACAGACCGAAGGATTGGATCTCCCCCGCAACTATCGAACTTTCACGCCAGAGGCGGCTAGCCAGAGCAAACTCTCAGCACCAACATGCAGCTGATCTCGCAAGATCCATTAAAGCCAGTGTAAGATCTGACAAGGATACCTACTGGGCCAACAAGGCCGCTGATATGGAGCGTGCGGCTACTGCTGGGGACACCCGCAAACTGTTTCAGCTAGTTAAGCACCTGTCTGGTGTCAAGTCCACTCCTGTCGCAGAATCAATTTTGGACAAAGACGGCATAAAGATAGCAGATACTACCAAACGTCTCGAACGCTGGAGTGAGCACTTCGCCAGCCTGTTGAACAAACCGGACCCAACCGTAATCGATGATACTTTGCCCGCTGACAACACCTATCCTGTAGGCCCATACGAAATCACCGATGATAAACCCTCGCTAGCAGAAGTACTACGCGCTATCCAAAATCTGAAGAACAATAAGGCCCCAGGAACTGACAACATAAATCCTGAGCTACTCAAAGCTGGTGACGTTACACTTGCAAACGGCATCTGCAACCTATTCAACATGATTTGGGACCAGGGTACAATTCCGGATGATTGGCAGGTGGCTATATTACTACCTTTCTTCAAGAAGGGCAATAAGAATGAATGCAAAAACTACCGAGGAATATCCCTGCTGTGCCTAGCCTGCAAAGTTCTGGAAGCAGTGATCCTGAACCGGCTACGACCTCTCAGGGAACGCCAAATCCGGGAAAGCCAAGCAGGTTTTCGACCTGGAAGAGGCTGCATCGACCAGATATTTACTATCCGCCAGCTTCTCGAAACTCGGCACGAATTTCGACGCCCTACCATCATTGTCTTTCTGGATTTCACGGCAGCATTCGACAGCGTCCATCGCAGAAGCCTTTGGGGGCTGCTGAAGCTGCTGGGAGTGCCACCAACGACTTGCAAAATTATGAGTGCTCTATATGCAAACACCCGCTGCAAGATCCGCGCATATGGGGAAGAAAGCAGCGAGTTTACCGTGCGTACAGGGGTACGACAGGGCAGCATTCTATCTCCAGACCTCTTCAACATCGGAATTGATAGAATCTTAGAGAATGCCTTGGACAACCACCCCGGCGGTGTGCAACTGTATCCGTCTGGTACCACTATCACAGACCTCACATTTGCCGATGACGTTGCCCTTCTTGCAGAATCTCCAGTCTTGGCACAGGAAATGATTAATCGCGTAGCTGCTGAAGCTGGAAAGCTTGGGCTAGTCTTAAGCAGTTCAAAATCGAAAGTGCTTTCGTGTTGCAACGACGGACGGAGCAGTCCACCTTTCGATTGGCCAAGACGCGATTGATGCTGTGGATTCTTTTTTGCTATCCCCCCCCAACGGCCAAAACCCAAACCAACGGTCTCACATATAGGTTTTTTCCTGAAAATTAGCGCCGCAGGCGAAAATTTTTTGGACAGCTCACATTCACTTTTATATCTCCTTTTTTTATCCCCCCCCCCCGGCTACGCGCCTGACCACAGGTGAAGTCGGGAATGATGTGTCAAGTCGGATTCAGAAGGCTTCAGCAACGTTCGCCGGGTTGAAGACGCTGTGGTCTCGAAGAGATATAAGGCTGCAAACAAAGATCAGGATATATAATGCATCTGTCCGCTCAGTTCTTCTGTATGCGAGCGAAACGTGGCCGCTAAAGGTTGCGGATGAAAACCGTTTAGATGTTTTCGACCACTCATGCCTGCGACGAATCCTGAAAGTGAACTATCGCGATCGAATTACCAACGTAGAGGTCAGAAGGCGGTGTGGCCTCGACACCTCCGCTACCCAGGAAGTGGTCAGGCGAAGATGGAAATACTTCGGGCATGTGCTCCGCATGCCAGAGAGTCGGCTACCCAAGCAAGTGGTCCAGTCTCTACCTGCCCCCGATTGGAAGCGACCTCCTGGGGGCGTTAGAAAAACCACCCTACGTCACATGAAAAAGTCCGCCGAAAAGATTGTGCTGAGGCCTTTTCTTCTGAGTCGTCGGGCCTACGACCAAACCTGGTTACATCATTTGGAAACCCTTGCTATGGACAGAGTGCAATGGAGAATACTGTCGATGGAAGAGGCCAATAACCGATAGCGGTTGGAACGGCCATTAAGTCAAGTAAGTAAGTCAAGTCCCAGAAGAAATGGACTGAAGTGAACTACGACTGCTCAAGCTGAACTGTACATGCAACCTGATGTTTCCTGAAACACTATGGAACACCTCTAATGCATTCTCGAAACACTTTTTCACATTATACACACGCAGAATGCGTTCCCACTTGGCTGTGAGTCAGAGCGCCTCATGGCGTACCGTATTAAGCATATGCACACTATAATGAAAGATAATTTGTAATGAAAAGCTTTATGCAGAATGTATTTATATAAAAGTAAAATATATATCTGCAAATTATTCGTATTATGACATACGCCAATATGAGCCTCGTTGCAGGACAGGCTCATATGTTAAGCGGTTGCAACTTGTTTTCCTTAATTTACAACCTCCCTACGGAACTCATATGTATTTTACAGGCTAGTTTTTGCTTATGTACAACCTGCCTACGAAGACTCATATGTATTTTACATGCGACGAAGGAGCACTTTTTGTTCTTGTATACATATATTAGGGATCGACCGGAACTCCAAAAAACCGGAACCGGAATTGGCTTTAAAAAAACCGGAACCGGAACCGGAACCAGCTCTTTAACACTACAAAAATCGAAAATTTTTTCTGACGTTTTGGACAATTTTTGCACAATTTTTCGCTTTTTTATAGTTACTAGAACATTGTTAATTGTTATAACGTTTGCTTTATATTTTATATAGTTATTTCAATGCAGGAACAATTCAGGGTTCATGCGGATTTCTGGATTTCATTTTCCCGGTTTTTCCCGGTTTTTCCAGGTTTTTCAGACCCATTTTCCCGGTTTTTCTTACAGTAAATTGCAGCATATTTACAAAATTATACGCAATTATAGTAGCGATTGTACCAATTTTGGGTCCATTTCGAGCATTCTAGCTATCGGACGCAATATATCCATCTCTTAATTAATTAATCTTAATTATATCTTAATCAATAAATAGTAACAAACTGATACCAAAACCAGACTTTAGATTCGTGTTCTGCGACCCAAACTACCCATACTAAATTAGATACAAAAAATTGATACAGTTGCGAACCAGAAAAATTAGAAAAATAATACCAAATTTAATTGCTTTTTTGAGATTGGTGTATTTTGTGAACTAATTTCTATAATGTGCATTTCAAATCTTTCCACTCGCCAGGGATAGACACCCAAAGTCAACAGCAAAAAACGGAGTATTACGTTTTGTTAATTTGTCTTCGTAGTTTTAGTAAAAATGCCGTTTATTCGATAGGCGAAAGTTGGAAAATTTTGAAAGATCACTATAGGTTTCCAAGATAATCTAAAAAATTTAGAAAATTCGTTAAAATGGACTAAATTCTAAATTTTTCAAAATTGTACTCTTCATTCATTTTTCTGAATGTAATTTAAATGTCCAAAATAGTTTTTTCAGAAATTCAGTTTTGCTTTAATTTCAAGGTGCAATATAATATGGGCACCGGATATCCGGACAATAGCTGATTTGAGAAAAAATATCCGGATATAAGTTAACATTTTAGACAAAGCTAGGAACACCAAACTAAAACGTAAAATATTCATAATTTTGGTTAAATTTTACAATACAAGGGGTCTTGGGGGGAGAGCCACAGCCACAATTAAGAAATTTTTTCAATAAAGTAATTCTTTAAAGCTTTTTTATTTTGAAGATGATGAGTCAAGATAATTCTTAGCATTCACAAAATTTTACTGCAAAAAAACTGGAGCAAAAACGGAAATGGAAAACCTATATCCGCAATAACTTTTTACCGAAAAAACCATCCGTGCTGTTCCCACTAGCTTGCTATAATCCAACCTTCACAATTTCAATAAGCATGAATATGCAAACGCACGTAATAACTACATATATACAACAACATTATGCAACGTTATTCGTTTTTTCAAAAAAATAATTGTGGGTCAAATTCTGGGATTTTTTGCGCCACAAACTGCGAAATTAAGCAATTTTTACTGAAATACGCAAAAAAATTTGGGCCGTTGCGCCACAGTACGCAAAAATTTTTGAGCCAAAATATGCTTAAAATGCAATCTGGAATCAAACATTTTAAAATTCTCCTAATTTTTGCTGGGGGCTACCGCCCCCCAGACCCCGCGTTGTGTGTACATTTGCTTATTTGAATTTACTCCAAAACTTTATGGTTGTTTGTTGTTAATTGATGTTAATGCTAAAGCGTTGTATTGTACCAGCCAGGCGCGTAGCCAGGGGGGGGAATGGGGGGAATTCCCCCCCCCGAAATTGTGTTGCCCCCCAGGAATTTTTTCCTGCCATGTGTAAAACGACCATTTTTCAAAAAATTTTCGCGCCTTCGGCGCGAAATAAGTATATTATACCATTATAATACGTGTTTCGCACTAAAAAATGAGTACCAGTTACCCTATTTTGTGTACTTTAACCACCTTCTGCATCATTTGGGTGCACAAACACGCACTGCGCCTTAAATATTATTGTAATTTCAACGAATGCTCTGTAAAAATGCCACGGAGGACACGAAATAGAAAAATTTCTCAGCTTCTGGGGGGCTCCGCCCCCCAGACCCCCGAAAATATTTTGCATTCCCCCCCCCCGAAATTTTTTTCTGGCTACGCTAGTGGTACCAGCTATGTTTTGTTTTCCACTATATAATTCAAAAGTGCCTTTGCAAAATTGTTTGGGGCATCAAAGCATTTTATACAACACATCAAGTGCAGGAACCGTACGTTGATTAAAAAATGAAAATTGTAGATGTATATAATCTGTTCAGCTCTACGAAACTTACCCCTCGCACGTGGCCGCACAATTTTCTTGGAACACACGAAAATGGACGGTTTCTGAATCAACTATTTATTAATTTGTTGAAAAGTTTTGAACTACAAAAGACATTCTTGAAAAATTTTTGCGCCGTCGGCGCATCTACGTAATTATTCTTATTTCGTTCCCAGCTTTAACGTTAGCGTTCTTTCTTTAGCGTATTTGCCTCTGATCTTTCTTCAATGTCGTCAAAACAACATAATGTTAAATAATCATAATACGTTGTGTTCATTTATTTGACCGTCAAATTTAGGAATTTTGCGTAAGGACAAGCTAGGCATCAAAACTTAGTTCGCTTACATTCAGTTTCAAATTTTTAAAATTAGTAAAAATTATTTTGGCAGAAGCAGGCAGGTTGCCTCAAAGTATGAGATGATATGTTTCAATTTCTGAGACAATTCTGTACCAATGATCCAATTAGAAACCTGAAAACCAAAAGTGACAAAAATTAAGAAGGAACTTGAGAAGTGATCAGAGAATTTGGAAAGCGGCCTTATCGTGAAGAAAGTAGTGGGAATTAAAAGAAATGCCAGTTTTCTGGGGAAAACTTGAAATTAGTTTTTAAAATTTAAACTGAAATTCATTAATTTGCACCAAAAATACAAAAAATTTCTCTGACTTTCTCATTTTCCCGGTTTTTCCCGGTTTTTCCCGGTGTTTCACGATTTTCCCTGATATTCCCGGTTTTTCCCGGTTTTTCCCGGTCGCATGAACCCTGGAACATGAAATTTGCAATTTATTAAGAGATTTTTGTCTTATAGCACAGTTAAACTTTACTACATTATAGCTTTAAAATTAAAATTTAAAATTTAAAATTAATTATACACGGTATGAATATGCTATATTTATATTATTCGAGCACATTTTCGATGAATAAACGGCATCTATATTTTTACATTCTATATACGAATTTCGATGAATAATTTAATCGATTGCAAGTTGACTTAAAGGACATTTGCTTGCAAATAAAATTTAACTTCTTACTTGATTTAGCTGAATTTTAAATTAAGCTAAATATAAGTAGATAGAAATTGATTCCTCCAAAATTTTTGCGAGCACCAACAACTGCTCCATCGACAAAATAAGTCATAAACATGTTTAGTTTTTATCTGGCTTTCTAGGCTGATAATTTCTAGTCATAATCAAAAAGTTCATTTAACTTTACTAGAAGCGTTGCAGCATTTTCAAAACGCAAAATAATGCCATTTACATTTTTAGAAAACAAAAGATATCTATTACTATTTTAGTTTACTTTTATTCTCTCTGTACTTCAGACAAAATTAAACTTTTTCTGAAAATTACTGTTCTTGTATGCATAAATTCCGTATTGTATATAAATCTAATCTGGTTATGAACTTAGGTAACATCAGCTATATACAAAATTGGACTTGTTTAGAACATCGGCTTATAATTCCTTAGCTTGTTGTTATATCTCAGTATAATTACTTTGTTATTGGAGTTTTCTGATTAAAATGCAAATGGTTTTTGCATGATTGAAATATATATAAATTTTCATCCAGTAAACATATAAGCCAAAAGTATTTTTCACAAGTTTCAAAGAAAACCGAAATGCACAATTTCTCCAACTTGAGTTAAACAAAATTTCTTCCGTTTAGCTAGCTTCATCAGGATTTTGAAATTTTAAATGACGTTTGTTCAAAAGATTTTTAAAAACCATTGCTATTTGTTCCATCCATAATTTTTTAGTAATTCTGTTGATCTGCGCACTGGATTAATTACTAAACAAAGAGCAACAAACTTACGTAGTCCATATTTAAAGTCCAGTCTCGATTTAAACAATTAAAAAGATTAAATTTAAGCTAAAACTGACATTTGATTATACAACAGCGCACTCTATAATTTTGAAATAGCATAGGTCGACGGTAAGGCTTCAATAATTTCAATTCAGCATTAGGTACACTTAAATTTAAAAGTTTCGGCGGTCTTGTGCTATCTAATCTGAGTTATTAAGTATTATTTTTGTTTTATAATATATATATCAATATTCATAACAACGATACATTAGACATTATTATTACAAATTCAAAATATTCTAAGTATATAATGCAATAGCGCCGCAGGCGAAAATTTTTGAATAAATAATATTCTGGTTATAAGAGAATCGCAGTTTTTTCAAAAAGTTTTAAAGAAGTTTGATAAAACTTTTGAAAATTTTAATAAAATTTTGCCTTTGATAATAGGCTAAAATTGGTTCCGGTTCCGGTACGTTTTCAAAAACCGGAACCGGAACCAAAAAGTACCGGAACCGGAATTCCGGTCAATCCCTAACATATATACATACAATATATATATTACAAGAAATAAAAATGCTCCTCTGGAGCATGAAAAAAGTAATATGGGTGATGGTGAGGTTGTAAAATCAAAAGAGGACTAGTCTTTAAAATGCTTAATATGGGGGCTAGGTTCAAAAATAGAAGAGGACCAGGTTGTGAGCGAATTAATATGGGCACAGCTTCGCCGAACAACCCATATTCGCGGTTTATAAACGTAAATCATTATGCATATCGATCCAAGCTACATTTAGTTTATAGTACATAAACAATCACTACTGCTACGTATATATGTATTCGAGCGTAACAGAACTTTTATTTTAGCAAGCAAACTTTTTCTTTGAGAAACTCTTTATATATACTAACCAGCAGGGACGTATCCAGGATTTTGAAAAGGAGGGGGTTTTAACTGAAATTTACTGAAAAGGAGGGGGTTTTGACAAAAATTTGCACTTTTTGTAATGGAATATTGATAAAAGTTAACCCAAAAGGAGGGGGTTTCAACCCCCAAAACCCTCCCCCTGGATACGCCCATGCTAACCAGTGCATTTTATCCATTTATATCTCAAGAATAATTTTAGGACTCTGATCTTCTATTTCCTTCCTGCTTGAACCAATAGCTTTAGCATGATATCCTTAGATCTCATCTCGTTGCTTGCTGCAGTTCAACGCGACCACATCATGATAATTTAAGTACTGGGCTTATTCTACTGGGGGGGCGGGGGGCCTGGGGGTTTTTTAGGCAAAAATAAGTGGGGGGGAAGAGTGGGGGGGGGACGCCCCCCCACTAGTGGGGGGGAGGTCCAAAACTGGGGGGGGGAATGAAATGGGCTAAAAATGCCAAAAATACCGTATAAAAATATACTGTTATAACTAAGCTTAAAGGTGCTCAAAAATTAAGTTTTGGCACCAGAATAGACGATTTTTTACCAAACATTTCCGGCGAAGCCGGAAAAATTTTGAAAATTTTGACCAGAAATCCTAAAAATTTGGCATTTTCTGGGCACCTTAGGGTGAGTGGGGGGGAATCCCAAAAAAGTGGGGAGGGGAACGAGTGGGGGGGGGGGGGAAGAGGTCGTGTGGGGGGGAACCCAAAAACGGGGGCGCCCCGCCCCCCCCAGTAAAAAACCCCAGGGCCCCCCCCCATAAACACCCTTCCCCCCCAAAAAAGTGGGTGCCCCTTTTGGTACCAACTTTTGCTCTGAAAAAATCGCTCAGAAGGCCAAATTTTCAAAAAGTTTCCGGCTTCGTCGGAGATTTTTTGTCGATTTTTGCCTATTTAAGCACGAAATCCTCTTATTTTTGGCGATTGCTATAAACATAGCGCAATTTTTAGCATGTTTTTAGAAAAATTTTGAAAAAGTTTCGCCCCCCCCAAAAATGACTCGCCCCCCGAGGGCCCCCCCCAAGAAAAAATCCCTAGAATAAGCCCAGAAGTATATATTCCTAGTAGTGATGTGCGCCGGAGCTCCGCTCCGACGGAGCTCCGGAGCGGAGCTCCGATTTTCGGTGCTCCGGAGCGGGCTTCTGCTCCGGAGCTCCGGGTACCCGGAGCAGCCTTTTGGAAGTTTTGAAGGTGCTAAGAAAAATTCGAACGTATGATTTTTCTGTAAACTCCACGATTTCTCCTTGCAGCACGTAAGAATGGAATGAATGTTACATAGTTTATCGTACTTCTATTTTCAAAAATGTTTCAGTTTTCTCAAGGCTGCGTTCTTGTATATACTTCTCAAGACGGCTTTTTTTCTGGAGACAAGTTAAACTTCTTCATTTTCTAAATAAAAGAAAAATTAAATACAACTCTAATATATATGTACAATTAAGAATTAATTCCGTAAAGGTAAAACGTTTAAATTTCGCACTTGTTATTAATTATTCAATTAAATATTACATTTCCGTTAAATCTATTCCATGTAAACTTTCAACATCTGCATCTGTTTTCTTTGCTTTCATCAAACCTGTCTTTTCTAATATATCTTTCAGATTGAAATTCTGATAGCTTAAATTTATATAGTATTTTAATTTGATCATATACATCCTCATGATAAGTTAAATACGTAGTGGGTAAATGAAATCTGGTCCACTTCTGTCAAATTTGCAATATTTCATGCATGAATTTGAAAAGTTTGGTATACATTTGATGAAATCGCTGCAAGAAATATTGAGTATTTCATATGGAATATGCATAAAATTTAAATTTCCCAAATCTTGAAAAAAGTGTAACTTTTAAATAAACTGCAGTGTAAACTAACATGAGCTTTTATGTAAACACAACACTATGCACAATCAATTAACCCAAAAATTCTGTGAAATATGGTCAAAAGCTGAAATTATTTCAGATCAAAAATACAGCTAACTAATATGTAGCAAAGAAATCAGCATCTAAAAATAAACAGTTAAGCGATAAAAGTATATATACAGTGAGTAGGCATGCTTTTTATTGAATAAACAAGCAGTTTTCAGCTTAAACCAAAATTTTTACAATTTTGCCTCCACTAGCAGTCGGAGCTCCGCGGAGCTCCGGGGCTCCGGAGCTCCGGTGCTCCGACAGCCCGCTCCGGCCGGAGCTCCGGAGCGGACAAATTGGTCGGCGCACATCACTAATTCCTAGCAAGTCTAACAGTGTATGCAAACAACTATATAAATACGTATATTCAATGAGTATTCAACTTCTTAAGGGGGGGGGGTCCACCATGAAAAATTTTATGGTCACGGATTTTGCTCATTTTCACACAAAATTTTGTCACATATGTCCTGCATATCGAGTTTCAATTTCGAGTAGTTTCGTTCAGTACTTAACGAGTAACCTGCTATTAATTGCATGCAATTTGAAAACAAGTGAAAACGGCGGTGCCGCAGCAAATAAAGGCACTTTACACTTGAACTTCCTTGAGAATGGAGCTTCATTCGGTTGTATGTTTGTTATCTGATGCAAACAAAGAAGTTAGGGTAGCTTTGAATGGGAAAACTTTTCTTTATTACTTTATTTAGTGATTTTAGGGAGTAGCACCGGCGCTGGAAAGCCTTGAAAACGAAAATCATTTAACGGCCGATAACTTGAATTTGGTGCATTTCCGGGCAATAGTCCAAGAAGGAAAAATGTTCAGGACAATGAGAGCTTTCGATTGATATAAAATTTAACATATTTCGAAAAATTTGAAAAATCGCTATTTTTGAGATTATGGTTGTCAGACCCCCATATTTAACCCCAGCGACCAACTGGGTGCACTATCCTGCACCATTTGTGCCCAAACTCGACCTAAACTCATCAATAATGGTGCGCAAATAGATAGTCTAACATTTTATAGGTCTGTATTGCCATAGCTCTATGTTATTTGCCAAAAAACGGGAATTTTCAAAATTTTGCTAAAAATTGAGATTTCTGCGCCAGAGAAATCTCGAAATCGAACAGAGTTTACCAGGATCAATTGGTATCGTTCGAATTGTCTTGTCATAAGCTGTGATTTGTAGGAAGTAGAATTTTTAATTAGGCCTTACAGCTTTCAGAATATTTTATCAAAGTTGCTGAGCCCCAATTCCAACGTTGCAAAACAGTCAAATTTGGCTGTTCGCAAACTTAAAAAATTAATTAAAAATTTTTGAAGCCCTAAATTAAAATTCTGCTTCCTACAAATCACCCTTCTAGATCGTATTTATGATATAAGATGGACGTTGAAGTGATCCGTTTTGTCGTTGGCGAGATTTCTCTGGCGCACGGAAAAAATCACCACTTTTTCCGTTTCCTATGTTTAACACATACTGACATCAACTTTGAGGTGAAATTACTCGCTAACCGTAAGAGATCCGACCTTCATTTTAAAAACTCGTTAAAATATACCAATCGGACAACAAAATATGTGAAAATGAGCAAAATCGGAGATGGTCGAAAAATCGGCCAAAAATGGACCCCCCCCCTTAAATTTCTTATTACTGACTGACACTGATAGCTCTGTATGCGACAAAAGCTAAGACGAAGCGTGAAATGCCGCGAATATGGGTTGTTCAGCGAAGCTGTGCCCATATTAATTCGCTCACACCTAGTCCTCTTCTATTTTGAACCTAGCCCCCATATTAAGCATTTTAAAGACTAGTCCTCTTTTGATTTTACAACCTCACCATCACCCATATTACTTTTTTCCTGCTCCAGAGGAGCATTTTTATTTCTTGTCCTTCTGTCATTTTAAAGGATCCTTTCCAGCAATGCGGTAATGGATACAAGGAGCTTGAACAGTGCCGTAGGTAGAGCAGAAAACTGATTATATCAATATATAGTACCACTGAATTCTCACCTCCGCTCCAAGCTTCGGCCGCTGCAACCTCTGTTTGTGGGTGGTATAAGGATAAAACTTTTTCGCCTCTCCAAACACCACTGGTCTATAGGCCCCATAGACCGTACTGACCACTGGTCACTTCCCTCCATTTCGGCAATATGCCCATTGAAACGAGCGCAGTCGATTTACTATTTGCGCCCCCTACCAAAACGCCGAAAAACGCAGTTTTAGGCCGTTTGACAAGTGGTCAATAGGCCCCATAGGCTGTAGTGACCAGTGGTCAATTCCATCGGTTTCGGCAATATGCTCATTGGAACGAGCGTAGTCGATTTACTATAAATGCCCTCAACCAAAACGCCGAAAAACGCTGTTTTAGGCCGTTCGACCAGTAGTCAATAGGCCCCATAGTTTGTAGTTACCAGTGGTCACTTCCGTCGGTTTCGGCCATATGCCCATTGAAACGAGCGTAGTCGATTTACTATAAATGCCCCCAACCAAAACGGTTTTGGTCAAATTTAATCTGATCGGATAGATTCGACGAAGCCGAGCGATTTTTTCTTTTTACATTGACATCTGAAAATGGCTCCTGAAATCTGTACTGCCGCCCCTAAACTTTTATGCATATATACACAGACTCAAGGCCGCAACCAGGTGGGGGGGGTCAAGGAGTCTAGATCCCCCCAATTTACTTTTTTCGCAAGAAACTAATGTCCATATACTAGGGGGAAAAATGCCCTTGACGGGCAACCAACAGGTAGAATAGGGAAAGGTGTCAGGAGAAGGAAATTGGTACCTAGTTTATTTAGACGTTAAATACACGGTGCGTTATCTATAAATGAATATCGGCTGAAGCGGAAAAATGCCATTTATCAGCGACTAAAATGATAGAAACCAGCTGTGTACGCCGAACAGGGAGTCTACTCGGCGACTAAAATAATATAAACCAGCTCTATTCGCCGAATAGGGAGTCTACTCGGCGACTAAAACAATCGAAAGCATCTCTGTGCGTCGAATAGGAAGTCTACTCGGCGACTAAAATAATAGAAACCAGCTCTATGCGCCGAATAGGGAGTCTACTCGGCGACTAAAACAATCGAAAGCATCTCTGTGCGTCGAATAGGAAGTCTACTCGGCGACTAAAATAATCGAAACCAGCTCTGTGCGTCGAATAGGGAATCTGGTGGGCGACTAAAATAATCGAAACCAGCTCTGTGCGTCGAATAGGGGTTCCCTCCGACCGCCCTATTCGCGCGAACTTTTCAGTTTTTTGTGAAATAGACGCCGACTTTTCAGCTTCACGAATCGCATCTGTGTTCACTGACTTGGAGAAAGGACACTCAGTCTCGCTAATTATGTTGTCGTGCCATTTTTTTAGTATGCAACCGTGATGGTCGTTTCAAAATGAATTCAAACTTTTCATTCGTTAACTTAAAAGTTTAAGTACAGATTTGAGAAATACTGAAATGTCAATTCATAAAAATATATATGTATATGTATATATATATAGAAATTTATTTATTGACGCATCTAAGCAAGTTACAGTGTATATATATACATGTATATATATATATATATATATATATATATATATATATATATATATATATATATATATATATATATATATATATATATATATACTTTGCTTCCTACCCTCATAAAACAATACAATAAAGACTTATCAGTAGAAGCAGAGCCCATGCAAACACCCAGCTTGTGACTGTTAGTTTGTGTTGGCCGATGCTTCTGCTATTTGATAAACTGAGTGCGTAAAAACACTTTATGGAGCAGGGGATTCCCCGCATGCATTATGATATTATGTTCGCAAAAAGCGAAATAATGTACACCCAAGTTTACCTCATAGCACGCCAACAGATGAGAAGTCGAAACTGTTAAGTTTAGCAAACCGGGGACGTTTAGCTGTCTTACCACAACTTTGACATCTGTGTACATAATCTATACCCATAATTTAGCATGAGTGCAGCTTCAAAGTTCGCGCGAATAGGGCGGTCGGAGGGAACCCCTATTCGACGCACAGAGCTGGTTTCGATTATTTTAGTCGCCCACCAGATTCCCTATTCGACGCACAGAGCTGGTTTCGATTATTTTAGTCGCCGAGTAGACTTCCTATTCGACGCACAGAGATGCTTTCGATTGTTTTAGTCGCCGAGTAGACTCCCTATTCGGCGCATAGAGCTGGTTTCTATTATTTTAGTCGCCGAGTAGACTTCCTATTCGACGCACAGAGATGCTTTCGATTGTTTTAGTCGCCGAGTAGACTCCCTATTCGGCGAATAGAGCTGGTTTATATTATTTTAGTCGCCGAGTAGACTCCCTGTTCGGCGTACACAGCTGGTTTCTATCATTTTAGTCGCTGATAAATGGCATTTTTCCGCTTCAGCCGATATTCATTTATAGATAACGCACCGTGTATTTAACGTCTAAATAAACTAGGTACCAATTTCCTTCTCCTGACACCTTTCCCTATTCTACCTGTTGGTTGCCCGTCAAGGGCATTTTTCCCCCTAGTTTCGCGTATTTTTCCGCTGCAGGGAGGAAATATCGTTTGTGCCTTGGCTATACGGAAGCATTCATTTTACTAAGAATGCAGTATCCGGTAGATCATGACTCCTAAACTGAACAAACCAAATGCAACCAATGAGAATACGTAGATAACAAAGAAGCTACCTTTACCTTTAAAATTTTCCTCATTTCTTTCTGGAAACCAGCATCTGGGCGGGACTTTCAACGGAAAAATGGACGCACTGGAAGGGATGGGACGCAATGGAAGGCATGGGACCCAAAGGAAGCAAAGACTAATGCAGCAGTAGGAATGGCACTTATGATGGCACAGCAAGGAATGGCAGTCATGGGGTCTCAGGTTGAAAAGTGGGTAACAGGGCATTTACAGACAAAGTTTGTGCAGGAATGAAAACAAGGCAAATATTTGGCATTAGGAAATGGCATTTAAAATGAGCAGTTCTATACAGCATCGATATGAATGGGATACATGAAGGCAGTTACAGTCAACAGTTATATACATTATGTACATAGAGGGACCCAAGTAGTTCGGGGAACAGCTACAGGTGTTGGTCTTCCAAAGAGAAGACCGTTCGGTAGTAGTAAAGTTCGTCCATTCTTCCCAGGGCAAGACACCACATTTCCTTGGTGCCCATGGAACAGCAGACCAGGGGGTCGTTAGTCCAACCAGCTAGCGTTCTTGTAGGAGCCAGGCTTGCCAGTTCTCTGATCTTGCAGTCAGCAGCCAAGAATCGGTATGGATTCATCACGACAAACAAACCCAATTTCTGCCGACTGATGGCAACCAAGATCTGGCTGTCGTCATCTGCGAATCCACGCAAGGAGGCCGGGCTAGCGAAACGGTCTCCAACGTTGGATTGGATCAGGGGCAGAATGACAAAGGCGTAGGTACTACCCTGTGCAGATCGGGCTGACTGAATACTCAGCCAGGGAGGAAGAGTTGGGATCGGTCCATCTGGATTGGAGCCAAAGCGGTTACAGTGCTGACGCGCCAAGAGCGGCTGATCTCTCCACTCTTCGTCGAAAAACGCTTGAACGCTAAGCGCTAGAACCCGAGCCATACTTTCGTGCAAGGCGATGACGCAAACACTGAAGTTGTCGGTTTCGACTCCGTCGTCTAGGGTTAGCGCCAGCTCGTAGAATTCCTTCACCAGGTACAGAACCATGGAC
>JASAND010015353.1:0-19175 GCA_030248195.1 Trissonchulus latispiculum | reverse complement strand
TGATTGACAGGTAGACTTGTTTTGAACATCAGTCTTACCTCGTCTTCCGAACTGTACGGCCGCTTTTGGCCTCTCCCTTCACTCCCCCCTTGTTTTCTCTATATAGGGCGTTACTAGTGCCCAAATTTTCCCCCACTTCAACGTGGCTAGTGTATTAACACTAGCCCCTTGTCAATTTTTGGGGTTTCAGATTCCAAGGGGTTTGTGGCCTACGTCCCACCATCGGTCTCCCTCTCTTTCTTCAACTGCCAGTTTTTTAAAGGCGATTTCCCTCCTTTTCTGGGAATCGCCTCTGAAATTCTACAGGACCCAGAGGTCCTTTTTCAAAAACACCCCTGAGATTGTCCTTTAAATTAAACTATTTTTATTTACTGTTATAAATGATTCTGATTCGTAATATCTATGTAGATATTACCTGAGTCACGTGGATTTCCCGGGAAAGGATAATCCACTGAGAAGCTTGGACTTTTTGGAACTCTCCCAAAAGTCCTCAATTTTAACTCAAATTTTCTCTATTTTTAACCACAGAACGCACTCTCAAATTTTTACCCAATGCTACTCACCTTTCAAACTTTTCATCTCAGCTTCTTAGAGATTATTCCTGGACCCAGGAAATATCGTGTTAGGATCTTTCTCTGAAGATCCCAACGGTTTTAACCCATTTGATTCAGGTTCTAACCATTACCTGCCGGTGATCTCCTGCTACCTGCCTGGATCCCTCTGCCTTGCTGCTCCCTTGATCCTGCTGCTCTGCCTGATCCTGCTCTCCAGGATTCGGCTGCCTCCCAATCCCTTGGATTCTCGCCTGGATTAGATCCCGGAGCCTCGTGATTTGTCGGCGTGAGGAACCCCGTCGTTCCCCTGGCCCTTGCTGCTCTGATCAATTCAGTGGATCCATTCCCTGCTCTCCTGGTCGTCCAGGACTTGGCGCCGATTCCTGCTCTCTCTCTCTCCCTCTCCCGATCTCTCAGGATCTTCCTCCTGGACCATTAAGGTGCTTTGAAATATTAGAACTTCTTAGACTTTAACAGGGAAAAACAGTTTGCCAGGGCTGGATAGAGTGCACAAGACCTGCCTTCATTCAGGGTGATTTGTCCGACACCCCCTTAGCCAGTTCACAACTTGTTTCGGGTGATTTGTCCGACACCCAATTGACGCAGCTGACTTGGATTCTTGCCGTGCACTGCTATCCCCCTGGTTGAGGCTTGCTCCCTTAATCAACCGACGATTGCTGCTTCTTCTTTTTCAAACTTCAGCCGCCTCTCGGCCTTAAGAGCCTGTTTTGGCCTGCCAAACTTTAGATTGTGGGTTCGGAGCTAGGACCATCCCGAAGGATATTACCTTGAAACGAATTAACTCTTTTTCACTGTCTTCCAAAATTTATGTCCCTTTCTGTTGATCAATCTGTCTGTCTTCTGTAAATCGTGCCTTTGAGGGTACAAAACTCTTTTGTACTGTAATTCCTCGGGAGTCTAAAAACCGTCTTGCCTTTAGCGCTTCGGCCGCTTCCTTAGCAGGAAGTAGGATATTAGCGACAGGTAGACTTGTTTTGAACATCAGTCTTACCTCGTCTTCCGAACTGTACGGCCGCTTTTGGCCTCTCCCTTCACTCCCCTTGTTTTCTCTATATAGGGCGTTACTATGCCCAAATTTTCCCCCACTCCGAACGGGGCTAGTGTATTAACACTAGCCCCTTGTCAATTTTTGGGGGTTTCAGATTTAAGGGGGGTTTAGGTCTACGTCCCACCATCGGTCTCCCTCTCTTTTCTCTTTCAACTGCCTAGTTTTTTAAAGGCGATTTCCCTCCTTTTCTGGGAATCGCCTCTGAGATTCTTACAGGACCCAGAGGTCCTTTTTCAAAAATACCCCTGAGATTGTCCTTTAAATTAAACTATTTCATTTACTGTTATAAATGATTCTGATTCGTAATATCTATGAAGATATTACCTGGGTCGCGTGGATTTCCGAAAGGAAATCCACTGAGAAGCTTGGACTTTTGGGAACTCTCCCAAAAGTCCTCAAATTTCAATTTTAACTCAAAATTTTCTCTATTTTTAACCACAGAACGCACTATCAAATTTTTACCCAATGCTACCCACCTTTCAAACTTTTCATCTCAGCTTCTTAGGGATTATTCCTGGACCCAGGAAATATCGTGTTAGGATCTTTCTCTGAAAGATCCTAACGGGTTTTAACCCATTTGATTCAGGTTCTAACCATTACCTGCCGGTGATCTCCTGCTACCTGCCTGGGTCCCTCTGCCTTGCTGCTCCCCTGGGATCCTGCTGCTCTGCCTGGATCCTTGATCTCTCAGGATTCGGCTGCCTCCCAATCCCTTGGATTCTCGCCTGGATTAGATCCCGGAGCCTCGTGATTTGTCGGCGTGAGGAACCCCGTCGTTCCCCCTGGCCCTTGCTGCTCTGATCAGTTCAGTGGATCCATTCCCAGCTCTCCTGGTCGTCCAGGACTTGGCGCCGATTCCTGCTCTCTCTCTCTCTCCCTCTCCCGATCTCTCAGGATCTTCCTCCTGGACCATTAAGGTGATTTTAAATATTAGAACTTTCTTAGACTTTAACAGGGAAAAACAGTTTGCCAGGGCTGGATAGAGTGCACAAGACCTGCCTTCATTCAGGGTGATTTGTCCGACACCCTTAGCCAGTTCACAACTTGTTTCGGGTGATTTGTCCGACACCCAATTGACGCAGCTGACTTGGATTCTTGCCGTGCGCTGCTATCCCCCCTGGTTGAGGCTTGCTCCCTTAATCAACCGACGATTGCTGCTTCTTCACAAACTTCAGCCGCCTCTCGGCCTTAAGAGCCTGTTTCAAGCCTGCCAAACTTTAGGATTGTGGGTTCGGAGCTGGGACCATCCCGAAGGATATTACCTTGAAACGAATTAACTCTTTTTCACTGTCTTCCAAAATTTATGTCCCTTTCTTTTGTCAATCTGTCTGTCTTCTGTAAATCGTGCCTTTGAGGGTACAAAACTCTTTTGTACTGTAATTCCTGGGGAAGTCTAAAAGACCGTCTTGCCTTTAGCCTTCGGCCGCTTCCTTAGGCAGGAAGTAGGATATTAGCTTCTGGCTGTCTGCCGAGCGGGCAGTTGGAACTTGTATCTAGAGCCCTGGGAAGGGTGGAAATCTGTGCGATATTGACTGTTTTGTAACTTTGAACAGCATATAGGACACAGTTTGCATATAGGCAGACCCCCTCGAATCTTAGGTTCGGTAGACAGAAGTGATTCGATAGTCTAAAGAAGAAACTGCAAGAAACATAGAAACTGCACCAGATCCTGCGATATATTATTAATTCATTCGAAATTTTGTAGGTTTCAGGTTAACTTAAACTTAACTTAATTTCTTGGTAAATTTGGGTTTACGAAAGACAGCTGAGGGACCCAAATTAATCATATAACATAAATTAATCTCTTTCTGGCAAAGGTACGAGCCCAGGATAATCTGTAGAGTGTGACTTGAATTTGTTTGCTTGTCTGTTTGTCTGTCTTTGAATGTGCTTTGACTGTTTTCTACTGTTGTTCCACATCTGTGCTTTTATCTTGTTCATTGCAATTGATTATCCGTACCTCTTTTATCCTTTCTCTTAAACTCAGTTGTCTCTATCCTAAATTTTCTCGTTTGCGTATAATCTCTTGTTCATTAAATTAGTAGCTTGTACCTCTGATTTCTTTCGGCCTAGGGGACTAGTTAGGTCAGCTTTAGTTTTACTAGGTAGGAGTTGAGTATTGGTGGACTTGCGGTTTAAAGTTAGTATTGGTGGACTTGTGGACTAGACCTTTGCCACTGTTGGTTTCTCGAGCGCAGAGCGAAGAGAAACCAGGGATTGTAACCAACTTTTATCCTAAATTTCCTCGTTTGCACGTAATCTCTCGTTCATTAAATTAGTAGTTTGCACATCTGATTTTCTCTAGGCTTAGCTGATTAGCTGGTTAAGAAAACTTGAACTTTACTAGGCAAGAGTTGAGCATTGGTGGACTTGCGGTCTGAAGTGAGTATTGGTGGACTTGTGGTCTAGCTCTTCACTTCCATTGGTTTCTCGAGCGCAGAGCGAAGAGAAACCAGGGATTCGAACCGACTTGTTACAGTAAGACCCGTGAAGCACTTTACGATCCCCATAAGGTGGACCATCCCGGATCGGGCACGCACTAAACCAGGCTGCTTGGTTCGACGGATATAAGAGTTGCCTTGGCATCTCGTGTTCACCTGGCTGTAGTGTTTCATAGTACCTCTCAGTCTCAGCTACAGTTGCCCATAAGTTACAGTTAAACTTTGGTGGACTCTTTAAACCTTTTACTCTTAACCAAATTCACTACATATATACATAAACGGAACAGACAGGAGATATTTCTAATAAAGTTTTAACCAAAAACTTTTCAAAAATTTCGAATTTTAAAAAATCTTAAATATACAAAACGTTATTATTTTTTATAATATAACATGAATCATTTATGTTCATACATGCTGCAGTCCTGGCCAGAAATAGTGTACCTATTTTCGCGAATTTTCGCAATTTCGCGAAGCCATTCGCAGCTTGCAAATGCTGAGTTTCTTCGCGAAGGTGCGAACAATTTCAAGTCTTAGCCTTCGCGCCACTGCGAAGGCATCTCCAGTAGTTTATATACCCTGCTGGGACTTTTAAGACAGATTGACAACTGTAAAGATTTGGCCCCAGGGACTGGATAAATGGCGACCAAAACCCTTTACTGGGGTGCTGTGCGCTTGAGGCTGGATACGCAACCCGGACTGGAGATGATTTCCAGGCCGACCTCGACAAGCCTCGCCAATTAGAACCACCAGATATTCGTGAAACTTAAACTCACTCCCACTACGTTACCCCAATCCTAGGCCTTAAGTACCCTACTTACCGAACTAACAGAAACTAAGCCTAGCTATAAAACAATAGGCCAAGTGGCCGAGTTACAATATTTACTTATGAAGACTGGGGGGGGGTGTACAATAGTTTCCGTACAGACTTACAGTTTGACAGGAAAATCCAGAGAGCAATGGCAAATTTAGATCATAGAAATATACCATAAAATAAGGCAGATATATAATTACTGGGTGCCCCGATAGCAGTAGTTGGGTGTCCCCCACCCAACCTATCACCAGATTTGGGTGGCCTTTACTTGCCTACTCCGGCGTTCAAGACACGAGGGGACCCCAAAATTTTAGTAAAGTAAAACGCAAATAGCATATAATTGAGCCAGAGAAAACTGAAATAACCGACCACTCGAGACAAGCGCAAAACCAAGACTGACTGGGCTTTTTAAAAGTAACGAAAGAACGTGCAATCACGCGATCACACGTGACTTGCCCAGCCAATCAAATTTTAGATAGACTTTTGAGAGAATTTCGAAACCAAAGTGACAAATTGCTGATCTATCTTTGCAAAAAGACATACAATTACATTATTTCAAACCCAAATTATGAACTATCGGGGCAATTTTGACAAAAACGAGATACATAAATTCGTGCTAATTTTAGATGAAGAATCTTTTTAAATAATAATAAAATATGACAGTAGGGCATCACCGCCCTACTGTACACAACTGTTGTCAGTCAGAAACCTCAATTGCACTAGCTTTTAGTAGTGGCCTTTGTATCAGTTTTAGTAGTAGCCCTGTCAGTTGTCTATGCCAAGTAAATACTGCCGTCAAGAACACTGGCCTTAGGTATAAACAAAACTGCGAATGGGTGCGAAGGGTCACAAGGGTCAGCCTTCGCAAAATTTGGCCGTTCGCACTTTCGCGAACAGGCGAACGCCATTCGCATTCGCGAAGGGTAGGTACACTATTTCTGGCCAGGACTGTATTTGCGATTTCATGTTCAAATTTAAGAATTAGCTCTTACGAATAAAATCATTTCAACTACAAATTTTTAATTAGAACATTGGAAACTAGAAAATAGTTTCATTTTTTCTTGCGAATAAGCCAAAATGGCACAGGTAACTTTTGTAACGCTTATTTCATTCTTTAAATACAGTGAATAAAGTGAATTTGGTGTCGTTTTTGTGTTTTGATTTTTCGGATTTTGAAAAACTGATGGACGCGATGTGTATGACAGCTTATAAAATTTTGTACACCGTTTTGTTTGTTATAAAGAAACTAGGATAAAATTTACAAAAATAAACTTATGTCATGCAATATTTCCTCACACATGTTAAAAAAGGCTGCCATTTATTATATAGAGAAATGTGTGCCAGTCTCTGATGTTTTTCGATTCAAAAATCTACATATAAATAATGTTACAGCTGACAGACGGCGTAAAAATAGCTGCATGAGAGAGACCGCCTGAAAGAACGGATTGAGTTCATTATAACCTCACTTCTAACTAATGTATAACTTTGCTAATTATCATAAATTTCATGAAACAGGCTCAAGGTAAAATTAACTATTTCAGGTTACTTTGCGTACCCTACCCTTTTAATAAGCATTTTAGTGTACAAGTCAAAAGCTGATTTTGTGTACACAATGGTTCATTTAATTAATTCGCAAGAGATCAGAGACACCCATCCGCTGTAGTGCTAAACTACAACTTAAAAGATATAAATCAATTATGTGAAAAGTTTTGTGCTCAGTTGACAATTTAATTTCTTGTATTACAGCAACGTTTGGTCATATAATTTTTATAAGGGTTTAGCTTCCAATTGTACTCGAGCCCTTCACAGCAAAAGCTAAGTGTTGGTTGGTCAGTAGACATAAAATAGTTATTCTGGCGCAACATAAGAACCATATTTGGTTCAGGGTTGGAGACATACCAGAGTTCTAAAATGATTTCTGTGAATAAAGAGCTGTTTGGGGATGTCTTACATGGGGAAAGTTTGGCCAAACCTAAAGGACAGAGCGCGGACACGGGTGCCTATTTGATTCAGAGAACTAGCTGTACATTACGACGTGTACTCTGAAATTGCAAAATTCGTACATACAAGTACAGTTTAAAAAACTAGTTGGTGTTTGAGGTCGGCTAACAAGCTCGTGTTGTCATCTAGGCCGTCCGGCCTGGCAAAATGAAACTTACGCGCCTGATCAAAAAGTAACTTTCTTCGTTTCCGATTCAGCAAATTAGGTAAGATTTTCAACTTTATTGGACCTTTTAAAAAATTTTAAGCCTTTTTCGCAAAATTCAGCTTTAACATTGTAAACCTTTATTAATTTTCTTCAACTCAGAAACATTTTAAAGTTCAAGCTAAAGTTAAAGTTTAAGTTAGGCTACAGTCACAAATCTAATTTCCAGTGAATGCTTTTTATTTTGTATTAAAGTTTTAAGATTTCCTCTATCTGAATAGCCGTTGCCAGAAAAGAACAGCGATCAAATTGCACAGAATCTCATCATCTCGCAAATACGGTGATTTCTGATGGCTTACGTTTATTGTATACTATAGAGCTAGAAAATTAAGTTTTTAAGAAAGATTGGAAAACCCAATGACTGTCCAAAGTTTATTTTCGACAGGAATAAAATTTCAAATAAGATCGTAAACTGAAAACTGCAAAGCAAAACAAACTTTTGACTGAACACGCCAGCTCCGGCTCAAAGCCAGGAACGACCAAACGATTTGACCAACACCTAAATTTTTGTAACTCGACCCGACCAATATTGGACCTGCGGTGTAAAGGCATTTTCCTCTATTGAGGTTCAACTTCCATCACGACCAACTCTTTATGCCAGCAGTTGAGTACCACCAATGCTCAAGCGAGTGCTTGCGTGAAATAGAATTCCCGAAATCGAGTGAGCACGTCTAAGCCGTACCGATTTAGGCACTGGAATATAAGGTTTGAGCTTCCGGAATAGTAAACCGTTCCTACAGTTACCTACAGTTCGGAATTTAATTCCTACTTTACCACATTTTCAGCTTTCGCCTTCGAGCTGAAAAGTAGAGAACAGTTAGTGTAATAATCTGGAAATTATGAAAATGTCAAAAGCTTTAATGATATTTCAAGGGTTTTTCTTGTAAACAGAATAGGATAACGTGCATACTCTCTGCTATTTGATTTAACATTTTAAGTATCAACGGCTTAAAGGAGGGCGTATTTTCTCAACTGTATCACATGACGGTTAATTTAGTTGGAGTCTCGGAATTTAGTCGGATAATTGACCACTACATCAAACTTTCGGACACTCAGTGTGGACATTATGATACACAAATTTTCAAGGGGTCATTTGATGCTAATTAGTCGTAACGTTATCCAAAAGCTACGAAATGTAACAAGGAGCTTAAAATTTGCATTGCTAACCTTGTCATTAATTTGGCAATGTTTACTCATTCCAGAGATGAAACCGGGTCACTATTTACGGACCCCGTGACCCGGTGACCCGGTCGACCCCTGACCCGGTGACCCGGTATTTTTGAAAATTCAGGTTTAAGCTTGCAAAAAATTAAAAATACTTTATTGGGGTGCGGTGAGTGTTTTTTACCATTTTGGACAATTTTGACGACTAAAATGTCAAGTTTGGCAAACGTTTTGCTTTCCTTAAAGTAGTAGCATTGGAAAGTGAATATTGTATGTAAGTAAGCCGGAAAAAGTCAAAACGATTTGCACGATTTTGCATTCAATAATGTGAAGTAAACTACATAGCTTTTTGAATCAAACAAATTGGAACAAAATACTTTGTCATAACATAATTAGCACTTTTCTGTTTTACCATTATATATTTTAGTAACATATTTCATTTCGTTGTATGAATGAAGTTTCACTCAGTGGAAATTCTTTGGAAATATTCTTTCATATGGCTAGGATTCAGAGAATATGAAATAAAATCAATCACAATTGGTTCCTGAAGGTATGTAGTAAGCCATAACAATTGCAAAAAATGCAAAGTAAAACTCAGAATCGGTAAACCTTGTTTTGCTGAGATTTTCCCTCTTATATACAGAGATTTGAAACCCACAGTCTGACCCTTTCCCTCCAAAAATAATAGCAGCAGCGATAAAGCACTTACGGAGATGCAGATGGAGCATGGAGAATTTTAGATTTTAGAATACAGATTTCAGACTCTCAGAGGGCCCATGTAATAGTTTTCATCTTCTAACCCTTTCCCGCATTAGGGTTCGTAAATTCAGCGGTGCCAAATGACCGAGTTTACATTTTTGGCTGCCGTTTTTTACTGAAAGCACCTAGAGAGACTGGACTGCCACCAATCGATAGAGAATTAATTCCTCTTCATTTTATATGTAAGCATTGAAGGGTCTTCGATGCACCCAGAAAAGTTAGAAGCCGTGAAAGTCGAGTAAAGTTGAAATTTTCTCCAAACTGTCACTTCTGAAAATGGACAAAACTGGTTGTAGCTGTTGCTATTTCTGTAGCAGCAAAAAAGACCTAGCCCAAATAAATCTGCGAGACAGCCTCTATGAACTGGATCGAGTGTTATTTCTGCAGGCACTTTGAAGCCAGCTCCAGAAAGCTCCCAATTAAATACCCAAGCATGGTACAGTTGTGGTCAAACTTTCGCATCTATGTTAAGGCTGTAGAAACAAAAGGATCTTTCAGGATGTTGCGGACGTCTGTTGGATAAAAAGGCACAGGAGATCTGGCATTGACCGGACTAGTATTCTTTGCACTGACTACAACATATCCATTTTTACCCTCGTTACAGATTTGTAACGTTATGCGGGAAAGGGTTAAGATTCAACGAAATGACTGTAGTTTCAAACCTAGATCTAAGCTTGACAGGACATTACAAATATTATGAGGACACTACTACTACAAAGACAAGCATTTAAAAAACTACACGATTAAGTTAAGAATATTTCTACTGCTAGTTTTTGAGTAACTGTTGAAGTTTTGAGTTGGCAAAAATTGGTAAAACTTTGAAAATATCCTACAACAGCAAAAAAATTCCTCCAATCAAAAATACCGGGTCAAGACCGGGTCAGAGCTCCTGACCCGGTGACCCGGTGACCCGGTCCATATAGTGACCCGAACTGACTCGGTGACCCGGTGACCCGGTTTCATCTCTGACTCATTCACAAACCTTACAAAAACTTTTGCTTGCTCAGGAATCGAACTACGGACTGACCGATCTGCAGAAAGAAATTCTATCATTACACCACAGGGCCCGGGAGAGAAAAGCACAGAACTTCCATTTCAATGATACCGTTTTTATAGTACAAATCTGACAAGTAGAAAAGGTTACAGTGAAGCAGAGCTTAACCTATTTAGTTTACCTTCGTCATGAATGCTCTCATCGATGTAAAATACCTCATAATGCAAAAAACATTTAATTTATTTAATATTTAATATTTAATTTATTTAATTTAATCCTTACATTTTATTCTCTAAAATGACAGTTTCAAACAAAACTGGTATGATGAGAAGCAGGTTAACTTTTGTGATTTTAAAATTGAGTTTTCCGTAAAAACTTGGAATCATTTAAATAAAACGTAATACCGCTCAATAAAATAAAACAAAATTGGCCTTGGAAAATTATCTAACCACCCACTAGTGTGAAACGAGGATTTTCACTGAAGAGTACCCTAATCTTGACTTGAGTGCTGCTTCTGCATCACATCCGGTAACCGGTAGTTTCAGTGAAAAGAATTCGGAAAAAGACTCGGAAATGAAAGTTTGTCTTTTCTTCTTCCAGAAGTCGGTGACTGAGAGAAAGTTGGAGAGAATAACAACTGCGAGTTGAGTTGTACCTAGAAAGAGTGAAATAGACTGCACACAGAGACGAGAGAGAGGCTTTTTGGTTCTTCTTTTAGTATTGGATTTCATTAGGGAGAAAAGCAAATTGGTCATTCAGATTTTTAGACTTTGCATTAGCATAAATACACATAAAAATCTTTTCCTCCCAACACATCACTCCTGTCTTTTTGCTCTCTTCTTTCGTTTCCGTTCCTGAACGACTGACGTTTCAACTGCCGGCTGGTCTAAGCCTGAAGATTTCGTGAGATAAGTCCTTCAGCCTAACAGAGGCGAAGTTGTACTACACTAATTAGGCATAATTTATTTAATGATGAACAGATGTTAGCTAGATTACCCTAACAGCTACTTAATCCAAACGATCAGATAAGCAAGGGGGAGGCAGTTTACTTGAAAGATCGGCTATAAGTAGGTGTTAATTACAAAACTTCGAAATAGCAAAAATGTTTATCCTTGTTTGCGCATGCTATTCATTTGAAATAAAAATGAATGAATTAAAAATTATTAAATTTAATTAAAAAGAATTAAAAATGAAAAAAAATTGGAAGACCAATTCCGGTGCAAATTCAGTTTATCCGCATTCCGCATTTGATTGGTATGGTAATTGAGCTTCAGTCTTTCATTTAGCAATACAGAAACACGGACTTATAGCTTAGCCGTTGGCGATAAGAGCTGATAACAGACACTTGTCACACTCTTATTCATTATGCAGTGTAAAAGACTGTCTTCATTATTTGAAGTCCATTTTTAGTGGTACCCACCCCCTTCCCACACCAACACTGATTAATGGTCTGAAAACTCATTCTCTCGAATGCAACAGATTGGTCTAAGTATCTCGTTAAACAAGGATACAAAAGAAAAGTATAACAACAAGCCGAATGAAATATTCGGTAGAAGAAATGAAGACAAGAAATCGGCAAAACCATAAACCAAACTGTCTGAAATAGTGTCATACACAAACAAACATCAGTTTTATTTCAGATTTGCTCAAAATTTCAAGTGCTTCGCAGTAAAAATGTTCTCTAAATGATATCAAAGATAAAGTTAAAAGCATTCAGAGTTTGGTGTTATGGTTACTGTAGAAATGTTTAAAGGATCAAATTTGGTGAAGTTAAATGATATCAACATGGAACATTGTCACCCTCGTGCTAGTTAAAAGACTAGAAAGAAATCTTTACTATTTTAACCCTGAACGCAATGAGGATTGCAGTTTCAATTTTCAAGTTCAAATTAGTTTCAACTATTTTAAGTGTTAACTCGTTTTAGCACAGTTCCTTGTTCTGCACTTGAAAAGATATATACCAAGAGTCTAGTTAACTGTGAAGTAAAGCATGGCATAAACAAAAGTAGGAAACTTGTGTTGTGGCAAATACCATGGAGAGTTGACACGGCCTAGGAGGAATCCAAAATAAGGCAATTAATAAGGAAACAGGCCCTGAGACCTGTCAAAGGAAGAACCTAATGTTGGCCGAAACGAAATGTTTCTTTCTGCCAAATAAGAACATAGAAGGTTCGACGAAATGGCAAATTCTAATAATCACCGGTTTTATCCATTTTTCTTGAAGTTCATCTTATTTACCTCTGCTCTGTTAATGCGAACGTGCGTAGGTGTATCTTACCTTTTGGGAAAACAAGTGTATCTAAGTAATTTTTTAGGTCTAACGAAAAAAGATCAAAAAAAGAAAATCTACTTAATGATTTGTAGTGTAGCCTCTGCAGTTCATTCAAGTAAGTGTGATAGATACAGTTAGCCGCCACAGTGCAATTTTTCATCCGAATAATTTGTTAACGAGCAAAACTTTTCCGGCCCTACTGAATCTGCACAGGCTTCTCGACACTATATTACATTTGGGACTCTTTTTGGAGACTAACAAGGACAGATGAAAAGTTATTGAAACTGACAATTTACTCGTGTGCTTAAGTTGTAAATTATGTATGAGGGGTTTTGACCAAAGAAGTTAAGTACAAGTCTTGCCTGCGTATCCTCAAAAATCCAAGACAAGACAATTTTTAGAATAAAAAACTGAACGAACATGGAAAATGGAAAAAAAAACAGTATTTCAGATTTCTCATGATGTGACTCAGATTTGGGAGAACTTTCAGATGATATAATAGACTTTTACCAGCTGTTTTGAACTGTGGATTGAAGCAACGAAAGCTTGAGATTTCACAAGGAAAATAATTAATAAAGTTAATAAAATAAATTATTAATAAAAATACAATACAAATACTAACAATAGTAAAAATAATTGGAATAATAAGTGTAGCAAAAACGTGCAAACATCTGCGTGCGTTGCTGGGACTTTAATCCTGTATTGTGCTCTTAATATGTAGGGTTGTTCCTATAAGAAATTGACGGGGCCACGCCTGGGCCCGGGCCTAAATTTTCAGCCGGGCCGGGCTCGGGCCGGAGCCCAGGGCCCGCTACTAGGTCCGGCCCAAAGCCCGGGGCCATACCTTGGCCCGGGTTTAAATCCCCGGGCCCCGTGACAGGCCCCTCTCAAAGCCCGAGCCGCAGGAAGCCCAGACTTGAAAACTGAGCCCTGCAAGCACAATGAGCCAGGCTGTTTCGGTGAGCCCGGTAGGCCCGGTGGGCCAGGTTGGCTCGGCAGCCCGGTAGGCCCGTTAGGCCCTGCCTCTACTCCGGTAGCGGGTCGGGCTTACAGCCAGAGCCGGGCCGGGATCGGGCCGGGCCCAACACAAGATTTTCCGGGCCCGGGCCTAAAGCGGGCCAGTCCGGCCCGGGCCCGGCCCAGTGCCCGGAGCCCGCCACACGGTCCGGGGACAACCCTAGCTCTTACCAGATTTTATTATTAAATCACCTATATTATGTATATAAGTGAATGTTAACCCATACCTCTGATTATGTTGCATCCTTTAAGATGTGAGATTAATAATTTGGAAAAATCTGGATCTTTCTTGGCGACCACAAATTGCTTCTGGAGGGGAAAGTTAGAGATCCTAGATATGTATTGTAGGCTAGTATCAACTCCCAACACATTTTGAGGTAATCTGGTATCTACCATTTTTCCAGCTGCGCCTCAGCGCAGCATTTCTCTTATGTTTGCTCAGACCCCATTTTGTCATGATTTCTAATGCTAAAGATGCACTTTTACATAAAAGCAAGTAGCATGTGCTTTAAGATAGGGTCTCCATAAATACTGTGTAAATTTTGTTTACATTTCAGACAAGTAGTGCCCAAAACGGGCAAAATTCCTCTGCAGAGAATTGTCTGATTATAATTTTTGCATTTATGTTGTTTGGACCTTGAAATACATCAACTCCACACAAGTAATTGTAACTACTTACGAAACCTACACATGTGCCGGCATAGACCGGATTTGTTGTAGTTGCGAGATTGATATTTTTTATTTATTTATGCCCATCTTAAATATTTTGAAATTTCAGGAATTAGCATTTTAGCCTTAAGGTGGTAGTACCACTACCGGGATTTTCTGCGTAATTTTTCCATGGATGAAGCAATCTTGACAAAACATTGGATAAAGCAAAACTGGTTGGCAAACTATCTTTGCTATCAAAATCTTGGTGTCAGAGAATGCATAATTGACTAGCTACCATCGTGGCTTTGCTCATGCTCAAATAGCCAAAATTTTATTTAAGTTTCGTATATTACATTTTACTAAACTACGTGAAAGAGCGCAAAAAGCGCTTTAAAATGATATGCATATCTCTTCAGTACGTGGTTTCTATCAAAAGTTACAAGCGGTTGAAGCTGAATAGCTGATATATAGCTGATATAGCTGAATTACGTTGACCGTTTGCACACATAATGTAAAGTAAAAACAGTACATCCGAAAATTAAATCTATTGGGTTTTAACGGTTTCTTTTGCGTTATTTATGTGCAGTATTTAATGGAAAGCACTTTCAGCTGCTTGAAAGCATTGGAAATTTCGAAAACCAAAGCAAACAATGAAAAATTACAGAATTTTTGTTTTTGATTTTCTCGTCACTCCTTCAGTCAAAATGGAAAAAATTTTGCAAATATGTTTTGCATCAGCATACGCTCAGGCCGTTTTCTTGGTTTTTGGAAAAACGCAATACTAAGCAAGATATAAAATTTACAAATTTTCAAAACACGCTAAAAAACGAAAAACTCACTTTTACGAAAAACTAAAAAAACGGCCTGAGCGGATATGTAAACTAACCATATACTAAAAATCTCAAATGATTTCATAAAGGATTGAAGGAGATATTTAAATTTAAAGCTTTTAATACATTTCCTATTGTGTAGACAGCAAGCCAGTCCCCGCAGCGTCGTAGATCAGCTCATCTGATGCAAAACATGATAAAGAACAAATTTGCCAAATTTCAAGCTGATTCATTAAGTATTTAGTTCACAGCATCTGTTCAAAGTCCACCCCGGCAGTGGTACTACCACCTTAAAAGCCCATGTCCACTGGAGAAAAGCGAAGCTTGAAGAATGCACTACTGAAAATTCAAAATAAAAGCTCAGATTTGAAATTGAGAAATTGTATCGTCAATTAAAAATTTCAAATTCTCTGTTTTTTGGCAAATTATCGTGGTGATAAAACGTTTGGCGCACACATTACAGCTTTTGTCACAAACCAACTCCAGCAGACGCACAACTTTGGGTTTTGTATGTGTGAAACCCTGGTCTCGGTGGCATGCACTTGACAAAATTTACGCCAGGCCGACGGCCGATCGGCCGACGTGTGGAAGGCCAATCTTAGTGCTGTCATAAGCGGACAATGATACCCACTATATCAGTTTGAACAGCAAACCAGCTCCTATGTTTTGAACCTTTATGGAGTAAAGTTTTGCAGTAACGATCTTCCATCAACTGAGCTTTCATGTTACAAACAATTCGATCTAATTTGCATATTGTGCAAGCAAAAAAAGATGCATAGCTAGACACATGTTAGAGATGTTAGAGCACTTTTCTGAGCCAAATACAGAAACACACACAAAACATACAGTATTCCCATATTAGGTATTCCGCTCTAGCGGAATAAAAACAGATCACAGGTCAGTACGTTTTAACATTTTACACTAAACTGGTTTCAAGCATATAAGTGAACGTTCTTTGTTTTGCAGAAATTCTGCACAGTTATCTAATCTTGCCCAACAGGCGTAGTCACGAATTGGAATATTGAAAACTGTTTTTTCTTTTCACTTCAGTTTCCGGTTTTTTTCTCCGCGTCAAAGTTTGAACTCAAACTGGGAGACTGAATATCTCTGTCAAAAATTTATATAGAAAATTGTATGCTGGATTCTTTTCAGCTCAAAATATACAACAAAATTCGGTAGTGTTTCATTAAAAGCAAGCGTTCTGCGCAGCAGGCCTACAATTTATCGAAATGTGTAATGGAAAAGGCAAAATAAAACCTAAAAAATGACCAGGGAAAGCTCAACTTGTGGTAGATTGTGATTCTTGATGGAATGGATCTAATTGTCCAATGCATTTGGTTATGAGTGGCGTGCCTGTGAAACCTCGGTGTGAACTATGAAACGTCAGAGCACTGTATATAGTAACTGTCATGTAAATCACCAGAGTTGCCAGTCAGTGCGAAACCCCCAGAAATTCATCATTAGGGACATAGGTTCTAGTGTAAATAGGAAGAATAAGACTAGAAGTAGCGTCACTCTCACGCAAATGACACGAAAATGGAATAGAACCGCAGTGGAATGTAGTCTAGAGAAGCTTAGGTAGGTTATCGGTCAGTAATGGAGGGGTCGTTACCCTTCCCGGGCCAGTAATAGGCCCTAACATGGTCTTTCTCTATGATGGAGGAGTCGTTACTCTTGCCAGGCCACGAATAAGGCCTCACATTGTCAAGAAGTCATTTAAAAACAGTGCTTAAAATAGCTGGAAATTATCAAGGAAAACGAATTCAAAGAAAGAAATTGTTGAATAACTTACGCTTTAACAAGAAGCCTCGAGTTCGAAACGTTTTACGCAGTAATAGGTGCAAATATTGGAAGATGGGTCAAAATAAGGCCATAATTTGTCCACTAGTAGCATGGAATAATGTTAATTGGTGTCCATAGGTATTAATTAGGCATAATTTGCATTAGTTAGGTGATAATTAGTTAATTTGTTAAATTTTTGGTCAAAATATAAGTTGGGTTTATCTGAAAGGCAATTCTCTGCTGATTCCAAAACTCCAAACCCGGTCACCTAACTCCCAATATTGCGAAAGTTATACGTAAAAGATGTTTTGATTAGTTACATTTTAATTTTGTAATATTGGCCTTAGGTGACCTTATAACAATGCGTAACAGTTGTGTGTGGTTACGCCCATTCATGTTCTTCATTCACTCCTTTGAGCCTCTGCTGGCTCTTTCCCAGCAGAGACTTGCCTCGCAGAGAAGGACTTAACACACACCTTAGGTGTGAAATTACGTTCGGAGGGGGCTTAACTCCCTCCCTAATAATTCAAAAGAAATGAAAATAGTTAGTCTTAGGTAGTTAGGTACGTAGATTAATAATATTAAGTTTTTGTTTTGTGGAAAATTACGTAGGTATTAGTATGCATATTTTTTACGCAACAATTGCCCTTCCGCCTCCTTTTCAGTGATGCATAGAGTCTTGGCGAGGAAGAGCAATTGTTGCTGGGATTAACGAGCGGCTTCCCTTGTCTGTGGTCGAAAGGTCACGCCCAAAAGGAAAGAAAGGGGCTAGGAGACAAGGGAATGCCTAAAACTAATAAATATAAAATTTATTAAATGAATTCACAGAATTAACACTTAATATTTGGTTTTTCATAATGGGCCCCGAGTGGCCGTCATTTTGTATTATTTCGAATTTTAATTCATGAAAATTAATTTTTATTCAGGGAATTTCCCCTTTGGTTACCTTTACGTGGTAACCAAAAAGTCTGCAAAGTTTCCCAAAATTCAGCTTGGGAAATCCATCAAATTTAGGGTCAGTTGGAGGGTCATAACTCCTTTTTCTCATTAATCTCCCCTCCAACGGACCAGCCGCGTGGCCAGCCCGAGTTGGGCACACGCTTTAACATAGGGAGCTTCCAGAGAGTTCTGGAAGCTCCAATAAAAATCAAAGAGACTCCGACGAAAAGCAAACACCAGTGAGCTGTCAGACTCCTGTCAGCTCACTGGAAAATTTCAAATTATCCTCAGTGTTCGTCTGAGACTCGGCCGAGAGCGGTCGGGTGTTTTCCCCCCCAACGTGAGTGTACTTCCCGTTGTGCCAGCGTCTTGGCCGGGAATAAAAGTACACTCTTCCACGGTTAGCACACGAGTTAGGGGCCCCTTCTGACCCACACTGGTCAGAAGGGATGAGCTGAGCGCACACGACGAACACCGCACGATGAGGGCCTAATGAGCGCACTATGCTCGGCCAGGATCTACACTTCAGGAACGCAAACTTAGGGATTTTTAAGAGGCCTTTTTGGCCTAAAAAACTTCATTTTTTGTGGCCTCCGGGCCTTGTTTAAAGTCAATCTCGTTCAACCAAGCCACGGCCTGAATGGCCTTAATTTTTACAGGGGCCTACGCCCAAATATTTTGTGTGTAACTGCTGTTTTTGGGGTTGTAATGAAGCATGGGATTTTGAGTGGGGACCCACCCCTGAGTTGAGATAGGAGGTCCCTTGGTTACGACCTCATATTCAGAACTGAGTTAATTTAGGGATTGTTTCTCCCCACAGCCGGCAATTAGGGATTGCCGGCCGCAATTGCAAAGTAGGCGCTACCGAGGTCACAAAACGTTGTTCGTAACTGTCTGTAATTGTGAATTATATCCTTGTGTAGGTCGGCAACCAAAAATATTAGGAAACTAAAACTCTGATCCGCTTTAACCATTAATTATCAGTTTTTCAAGGGGAATGGCCGACTTCCCCGTTGTTAATTTAATTAATTGGAAGCTGTCCTTAGCGGAAATGTGTGTGTGATTTGTTTTAGTAATAATTGCCTAAGCAATTATTACTCGTTCCGCTTTCATTCAAATTACCAGAGCTTCAAAAATCCAACAAAATTTTCTTTTATCAAATTTGTCAAAGTTCCAAAGTTTACAGTAAATACTGGAAGATGCAAGGCAAAGTTACTCCAGAATTAGGACCACAAATATGCATACTATAGGTAGATAGGCCTTGTTAGGGAGTAGTTAGGACGTATTATGTCTGTGTAATCGTATGTGTCAATATTATTGTAAATTGTAGTGTGAATGAGACCCCCCAAATTTACGTAAGCGGCTCCTTGAGTAAACCCCTCATGGAGCGTGAGGTTTCAAGGCTAGCCCCTTTGTAGAGTGTGAATTGTGAATCCAAAAGTGTGTGATTGTGAGTGTGAATGAGGGCATACCATGTAAACCCCCTTGTTGATAAGGGTATTGGGACTGCCAGAGTAAATGAGTAAAATAGTCCGATATTAGGCAGGAGACAATGGGGCCAAATTGAGTAGCAACTTGGACCCAAACATAGATAAATCAAAGTCAGTAATGTCTGTTGGTTGGATGTGTAATCGCGGTGAAAGTGCTAATTTTGGGAGTGAAAATCGTATGAAATAGGCATAGAGA